>CAEGAF010005027.1:0-28607 GCA_903067075.1 Micropoecilia bifurca
AAACTGAAATGGGTTTAAGAAAAGTTAAACTTTCCATTTCTGTGTATCGTTTTGAATATTTTCCACTGGATTTGATTAATTTTGACACCTTGTGGGTCAATTAATTATTTTTTCAACACCACATTATGCTTCGTGATTAACACTGCACTGGTGTTACTTTTAATATATTTTAACACCAGCACCGTTGTAAATGTTAATGTGACACTATGTGTTGTTGAATTTAACACCAGGTGACTTGGACACATATAGACCCCGTTGGGTGTTAATTCAACACTGGCATTTTTTCTGTGTAATTACTTATTCTTGTTGATTAAAACTGAATATTTTAAGAAAAGATGACATTGATTGCAAATGTGATGCAGTTAAAAAACGACTGACTGTTTTCCAGCCTGTTGTTGTTTAATGTGTTTCCTGGTGAAGTTGCACAACACTGATTACATCTAAGTTAATAAGTTAAAACCAAGTGAACAATGTGATGCAACACAAAGCAGTTTGGAAATTGTGGCTCATTTTTCAGCTGCGTAGTGAATTTCTGTTTCCACACCAGAAATCCTCTCTGGGAGAAACGTTTTTATGCTTTTGCATCTAATCAGGTGATAATTCCTCCCATAGTTTTGGGATTTTCCATCAAAACCGTTGCAGGGATTCGTTGCTTTGTTCCCGGTGCAGCGGAACGGATTGCTGGCATTTCTCTGGAGCGATAAAATATTTGATATGTTGTTTTTGGGGCTTCGTCCGTTGGAATAAAGATGAAGTCAGAAGTTGACGCTCTTTATGGGGCTGAATTTGTTGGTTTATCTCAACCGTTATGTTTCCAAGTTGGAAAGATTATGCAACATTTGAGATTGCAAAAACATCAATTGGGATTCAGCACTGTAAATTTACCTGGGATTTTCTCTTGAAGGGGTAAAATCCAAGACAGGCTCAGATAAATTCACCCAAATCTTACTTTAAATGACATAAATCTGTTATTCTGGTTTGTGGTCTTGATTAAGAGCGATTTCTCTTTGCAACAAATTAATCTGACAACATTTAAAAAGGAGGATTCTGTATTTTCACAAGTTGGACTCTTTTCCACTGGAATGGTAAAATACCACGTAGACGAGCCAAACGCTGTCAGGAGGAAAGTGATTTTCGTTGAATTAAAGCTGCACTATGCAACTTTTGTAAGAGAAATATGTTTTACACATGTTTGTTGAACCTGCCACCTTGCTGTGACAGTTTGGTTTGAGTCAAATAATCTGTGAAAAAATCCAGCTCCTCTGCCTTCTTTCATTTGAAAACTACAGAAATGCACCACTGACAATCAGAAACATTGCCAATCTGTCTGTGTACACGCTGCTCACACCCTTCCCCTCTCTGCTCTCTGCTGCGCCACAGCTGGTTCAAATGAGCAAGATTGGCAGCGCTAAGACCCGCCTCCTGGCTCTGATTGGTTGGTTTTGATCAGTGCGTTTCTTCAGCAGCTCAGGGAGAAAGTGGAGGAGATCGACGTTTTCACAGATTATCTGTCTCATAGCAAACAAACTGTCACCACTTGGTGTTTTAACAACCGACTGTGTGGTGACCTCTGACCCTCCAGTTACAGAATAGAGGCCAACATGCAGCGTGTTTTAATTTTTGTCAAATTGATATTTGGACATTTTAAGTTGGTCGTAGCAAATGACAAACACGATTTTTGGGTGAATACATTTTTATTTTTGGCACATCCATAATTCATACTGGTAAAGAGTTTACAACAATTTCTGACTGGAACAGCAGCATCTTCGGGCCTTAGTGGAGCAATAACGTTAATTATTATTAATTAAGCTAATCATTTAAAAAGCATTTTTGAATTTGAATCTGGTAGAATAAAAGGAGTATATTTCCACAAAAAAGTAGAAATTTTGAGATTATTCTCAGAAGTTTTCTAAAATAAAATTTGATTCAATTTCTGAGCTCAAAACGTTTAATATTTGTGAGAAAAAATCTCAGAAATAGAATAGAATATTCTAGATATATTCTGTCTAGAATATTCTCTAGAATACAGACGTATAGAATGTCTATATTATCTAGAATATAAACATACTCTATAGATATATTCTAGAGAATACATTTACTTTTCAAAAGTTAAGAAATTTCTAGAAAGGCTTTTGTATGAAATTTGTGAGTGATTTCTTTAAGTGTTTTTCTTGCAAATTTTCAACTTTGTGCGCTCAAACATTTTTTTTCTAGAAAATCTCAATCTCAAAATTTCTGATATTTTTCTTGCAAATTTTTTGACTTTTCAAACTCGGAAATTTACATGTTTATTTCTAGAAAAACATGGATATTTGAGTTATTTCCCACAAGTTTTTGACTTTTTGAACTCAGAAATTTCCAATTTTCTTTCTGTAAAATTTGATAGTAATGTCAATATTTCTGATTTTTTTTGTGACAAATTTTTGACTTTTCAAACATTGAAATTTACAAAATAAAATCTAGAAAATTTAATGGAAAATTCAAAATTTCAGAGTTTTTCTGAAACACTGAAATTTGGCTTAAAAAGCCAACATTTTGGCTTTTCAAGCTCAGAAATGTCCACATTTTTTGTTGAAAAATGCAAATTTTTGAGTTTTCAAAATTTTCATTTTTGTCTCTATAAATCTAATGAAATTAATCTAAAAATTTAGATTTTTCTTTTTCTTTTTTTTACTTCTGATTAAATTCACTCCTTTTTTTATATCTGCTATGGCCCTAGTGGAGCACCAACTGCATGTTAAAAATAAATTTTTGATTCACATTTGTTTGCTTTAACTGTAACCGCTGCACAGATCTCGTCATGAACCAACATTTGGTTTGTGTTCGGCTGCTGACCTTTGCAGCGGCGTGTTGCTCTCCTGCTGCAGTGACGGCGTTTCGCCCTGCAGGGACTCTGAGTTATAGTTCGCTGGCTGTTCAGTCATTTGCAGCTGCAGAGACTAAAGAAGTTCAATCTGAGATGTAAATCAAGGAACGATGACAGAGCGGGAGAGTCTACATTTCGGGGGGGGTCACAGGTCGAAATAGTGAGTCATAATTCAAATTAGTCAATATTTGTGTAATTCTTCCCCATAAATCTGAAGCAGAAATGGATGAATGACTAAAAATGAACTTATTTTCTGATTGGTTTCATCCCCAGTGACATAATTGCACCATTCTTCCAACTGCATGGCTAATAAGCAGACATGCTGAGTCTTTAATGATTGTTGGGTAAATTTATGACACATGTTGCTGGTTGAATTCTCAGAGACCTGATTCCCATCAGGACATCAGAGGCATTTCTGGGCGATGTGGAAGATTAACTGTGATCTTCCTGACAAAATCCAGAGAGCGCAGCGTTTAGAAGCATCTTCATAATGGGGATGGGATGGAATTGAAGGAAACAAAACCAACGCAGACCCGGAGAACCGGCCCCACAAAAACACTCGCACTGGACCGAATCTGTAAACTTTTGCTTTTATCTCTATGATCTCGTGTTTTCCTGCAGCTTAGCTGAGACTCTGTTCTGTGAAAAAGGAGAAGGCGATTATCCATTACAACAGGGGAGTGGAGAACTCACAGCGTCCAAACCGTTCTGGACTCTGCCTTGTTTGAAACGTGATGATGCTGGCCAGAGCTGGAGACCGTGACGTCTGAATACCACCAGTTTCATTTATTAACGGTTTCATGCAACAAAATGCTTTCAGACGTTGAGAGATGCATGAAGTGCATCAAAAATTTATATTCCGTAAACCAAAAATCTGAACTTTTTGTCTCTGAAATGTGCGGAGCTGGCTGAAATGTTCAATTATTCACCAAGATATTTTTATGTAAAGATTTTTCTTATGACTCAGGGTGTTTTCACACCCGGTTTGGCAGACAAGGAACCTCTGGTTTCATGAAACCAGAGAGATTCCTCAGGGAACCGTAACTTTAAAAACCCTAACCTATGTTTTCATCTATCCAGGACTTAATCAGGTCAAAGGTCAGGAAAGAGGCAGCTAGCATCACTGCAGACCCCACACATCCTGGACACAGACCGTTTTGACAGTCTTCATGTCGGCGCCACAAAGCGCTGTTTGCAAAACCCAGACAGTTTCTGTCCTCCAGGCTCTGTGATCAACAGCGAGAGCTCAGATCAATACCATACATATCTTCTTCTTATATGTTTATATTTAAATCATCTCCGCTGAGACCAAAGTGAAACCAAAGTCAAATTCGTTGCTTGTGTGCACAAATATTATGAATAATGTTGATTGAAGTTTGATTGATGATTTCTCAGATCTCCAAATCTCCTCGTTTTTTTCTTTTGTTGCAGCTTTTATGAGAGCAAACAATAAGTCAGATCTTGACTTTCTGTGGAGAATTGCAGCTGAAAGGCCTTTGTAGACTGGATTATTGCTGAAGGTCGTGTCTTAATGGAGAGCAGATCTTCTCCCACGTGTCGGTTTGTTTCCAGGCTGAAAGTGTCCAGCTGATCCCGACCACGACTCTGCTAGCCATCAATGAAGTAATGAGTCTTTCACAATCTATCTGCAGTCACAATAATATCAGAGTGGGCTTTTTATGCAACAATAAAGTGGAATGAATCAGGAAAACATGTCTGAGATGGATTTTTCTAATTATTTTTCAGAGACATGTTGTCCAGCTAACTCGAAGCATCTTGTTTCAGAGCGTAGACGGGGGATTCGGCTCAGTGGGAAGTGGTTTTCGGAATGTTTTGAGATCGATTGTAGCTACTTTCTCCACCTGAAATCCAAGAATCATTGAGAAAAGACACCAAACTCCATAAGCCGACATTTATAAAAACCTTTATTTCCCTTAGGCACAAGATGAAGGATTGAAAATGTAACTGGAGGCGTCTGTTTTTGTGATTACACAGAGTGATATTTTCTTTTCAGGCAGGATTTTTGCAGCGTTCGCCTGGTAATTAGCCGGGTAATCGCACCGTTAAACAAACCAGGATTTGACCTCCAAACCTCAAAGATCCATCAAAGTCCTCCTCTAGAAACTCTGTCTGACTTTTTTTAGCACAGTGACTGATGGTAAAATGCATTTATGAATTAACTTAATTTTTAAATTGAATAAATGCTGGTCAGACTTTGGCTCCTGCTGCTCGTCCTCTAAACAAATTAAATTTGAGAGGACTTTTAAATAATTAGAAAATCTGCTATTTGTAGGGTGGTAACATCTAAAATGTCTGCAGGGCAGCAATCCAGACGAATTAATGACCCGTCTGCTTTATTTAAAGGCAGTGTTATAAAACATATACTTTTATGATGTGATTCCCTCATCAAAAAACAAGCCTGGAGTTTTGCATTGATTTTTACTTATTTTTGTTTTTTGAGAAATGATTTAATCTCCATGGGAACCATTCAGATGAAGCTCGCTCCGCCTTCAGGCTGCAGTTTCTGAGCTTCTGTCTCACAGAGCAGCTCTTTCCTCACTCGGCTCCTTCAGACTAGCCAGCAGCAATTAGCAACACCTGGTGGAAAAGCTCATCAGCTGAGCTCCTTAAAGCAGCTGCCTCTGGTAAAAACGTTGCTATAGGGTTAATATAGGATCCATCGTTGGAGGCGGAGTTTCAGAAGGAGCAGGAGCTTCTTAAAGAGACAGAAACACAATTTCAGACATGATGGACGTTTCAGATATCAATGTTTCAGTGAATTAAATTTAATGACATTTAATAAAGAACAGAATTTACAGAATTATCTTAAATGTTATTTTTACTATTTTCTCCTCTAATCCATGACAAATATGAGAAAATTAAAAAAAAAAAAGCCTTTTCTGTGTGAGGTTATGATGTTAAAGTCATTGGTGTCCTGAGGAACATTTAACTCAAATGGAAAGGCTTTTCAAGAACATTATTTGTGTTTTTGGGTGAATGCATGCTGTGTCATAAGTATTTTTTTCATAACTTTTTATGGTCATCTCATTAGTTCTACAAAAAATTTCAATAAAACTCTCAGCCCATATCTCCCGCCCTGAACAGGAACTAATGAGTTCAGCTAAAACAACATCTCTGGTGTTTCTCTTAACATAAATTATTATTTTTATCCATTTTAAACCATTGAAACCATATTCTGCACCTGGAATAACAAGTTGATTACATAATGTTTTTATTTAGTTATGATTTAATTTTATGGACAGCTTGTGATGTATAGTAATCTTTCCTTCTCTTGGCGAGGCTTTGAGGCCTTCATGGACGGCGCCGGCCTCCTGCGTGCGCCGTGTGTGTGGCGCATCATATTGATTCCTTGCACACAGCGTGAAACATTTGAAGCAATCAAACATGTACGCCACGACGATCCACCCTGCGTTACCAAGCCAAGGTTCAGTTTATTCATAATCAATGAAAGATGCAGAGCAGAACAGTGTTTTAAGTCGTTCCCGGCTCCAACAAACCGAAAAGTTCAAGAGTCTCGACGAGCCGCAGCATCTGTTAAGTCCCTCTAACGAACAAATCGGAGCTCATGTCTCAGAATAACCCTGACAGCTGTGATAAATGGAACCACATGAGCAGAAAACTACCGGTTAGGAACAGGACAGGCGAGGCTTCGCTGATGTGTAACTTCATATCAAAAACTTTAGAGTTCCCATTGAAGTTTTACAACCCCAGGAGTCTTTTTGTTCTTCCCCGACTCTTCCGGATCATCCTGTGCTGTGTGAACGTCCCTCTCGGTTTGCTTCCCGCTGCCTGCCAGAGTCTTCAGCCATTTACGCTGCTGGAAGTCTGTTTTTTAGTCTCTGTGTCAAAACAGTCTTACGTTGGACTCGTAAAGTCTGAGAGTTGGAGTTGCACATGGTTACCAAAGCATGATTGAGTTGCAGCCAGACAACACAGAGTGTTGTTGTTTTTTGGCTTTGAGTTGATTTTGCGAACAGAAATAGCCGAAAGCGGGTTTAGAGTTGCATTTAATTCTAGATTTATTACAAATAAGTAGTTTTAAGCTTTTGCTTTTCCAACAGCTGGTTTATTTGTGTTTACAAAGTAAAGTGTGTTTCAGCGCTGCAGAAACAACATCTTGCCAAGTAAATTTGGTCTGGTTTCTAGAGGAAATACCTTAGTACAATTACAACTTGCAAAAAAACTTTTCAAAAGCACATTGGAGTTTGTTTTAAGTCAATACTTGCTTAAAAAGTCAGCATATTATTTGTTGTAAGTGAAATAATCTGCTGATGTACCTTTTACTTTTTCATCAATTTTAAGGAATTGTTGACTTAAAAAAAGTTCATATAAATTCCTGAAAAGGACTTATAAGTTCATTTTGTCTTATTTTAAGTGTAATAAGGCATTTGCTCTGGAAACTAGACCAAATATACTTGGTGAAATTTAGTGTTTGTGTGGAGAGTGTGATGAAACTGGATTCTGGAAAGCTCCTGACTGGTTGGCCAAAATGTTTTGGGTCGCTGTCCTCCTGGGCCGTGAGGTTCTGTCCGATCCAATCAGCTCTCCCTGATATTTTTGTGAATCTGAGCAGGTTGCTTGTTGCTCTTCACTCCTGAATTCATCCACCGTTTGGCTTCTGTCTCTGGTTTAAGTTCTGGGCTGCAGCTCTGCTCCACCAGCCAGATTTATTATTATAAACCCTTCAGGCACGTGCAGGATCTTGCTTTTCTGGCGTTAACGTTACAGCCAGAGACCAAAGTTTGGCCTCTTTAATACAAAAAGTAGTTAAAATTAGAGATGCATAATTTAAAAAAAAAATCCTGTCAGTGGAACACAGTAGCTATTTCAAATATTCTTTTGGGATAATATACTATATTAAAACAATTATTCTGTGATTGCAATATTTTTGAGCCACATGCAGGGCTTGCACCAATCAAGTCTTTGGAAGTGCTCAATAAGGCGGAGGTGGGACAGTTAATGATTCCCCATGGGCAACAATGTGGCATGTGGAACAAAAGATAAGTTCCCCCTTAGATCTTAATGTGTTTTAACCAAATAAAAGAACTTTGCCCACACGAATGTGCATTTATTGCCATTTCTAACCAAACATTGACATAATGAATTAAATATATTGTAGTTGCCTTGATGTTCTGGAGGCTCCACCTTCTCAAGTCGCTCCACTTTGTGGTAAGAATGCATTCACAGGTCTTGTTCTGGTTGGACAAGGGTCCTGGTTGTAGGTTTTCTCCAGATCCAGAAAACACATGTGAAGAAGTCGACCAAACTCTCATGAACCCAACAGCAGATCCACAACGGGTGAAGTTCCTGTGGACCGCTGATCCAGGGCAAACATTCCTCAGGAAGCTGAGAAGTGTGGCCCTTTATAGTGGACACTCACTTCTCATTCACCTTCCTTAAAGGGGACCTATTATGCAAAATTCACGTTTTGCACATTTTTGTTTTTCCATTTGGATTTCTACTGCTTCTAAAAACAGCCCAAGTTATTAGAAAAAAACAGCCATTGTTTGGCAATTAGTTAATGTTTTTTTTTCTATCTTGAAACCTTCAGAACGTAACGCCACAAATCAGCAGGCACTGCCTGTTACCTAGCAACCCAAGACGAGCTCCAGCACGTTTGGTCAGCTGGTTTTGTTGCTGTATATGTTGTACTATGGCTGCTGTAAGAAACAAGTGTTTTGCTTTTGACTTACCATCCAGAAACCACTTGTTTCTGCATTCTTGTTGGTTGTGCAGGAGGCTCTACTAATGCTTTTCAAAGATATAGGCATCAGTTTTCGCCCTGTGTTCAAATGAAACGTCTCCATCTGCATCAACCGCCTGTGCTACTGGTCTGAACTGTAATCGCCACCATGCAGGCTGTACTTGAATTACCTGTTTAATAATATCTATATTTATTACACAACTGAAACCATAAATAAAATGTGTCATATCTCTGTATGCAAAAAGTATTAATAATCAGAATGTTTTCTTGACTCATTTATTTTCTTGATAACATGTATAAAAAATATATTTTTAAAATAAAGAATAATGTAATGCCTATGGAAATAAAAGGTCAATAAGGTCATACTTCTGCCTCATTTTCAAACAAATAATTATTTGAATATCATGGTATTTGAAAGGGTTTGAAATATAAAGTAAACTAATTGGAAAATATTAAGATAATGTAACTTCATCATGTGGTTAAATGACTAATTTGCCAAAGGCTTAGACTCTTATCTTCACATACATTTGATTTTGTTTCAGATCTGAATTTTCTTTCTTCACTTGTGCGCAAAAAAAAAAAAAAATCCAATAAACATTTTTGATAACATTTCAAGTTTGAAATAAAAACATGTAAGGAAATCCACAAGGCGCGGGTTTAGGTCGCGGTCAGACTCCTGCAGACATTTGCTGGATTCTCCTCTCTTCTGCTTTCTCCTCCAGACTTTCGGCAGCAGAGCTTGGAGCTGTGAGCTGCCTGAGTCGGTCTGAGAGGCTCGGCGGAGCCATGAACAGCTGAGGCAGGCAGCTGGCCCATGCCTGTCCATCCGCACAGCGGAGAGCTGCAGACGTCGCCGTCGTGTTTGTGAAGCGCCGTGGGAAAGCAGAGCAGCATGGTGCAACCGTCGCTCTGCTTCCTGGGGGGCCTTCTGGGTAAGAGACGCTCGCCTCGCTTTTTGCTTTGGTTCAAGCTGATCCTCCATCTGAGCGCAATCTGCTGACGGCAGGAAAGCTCCCTGAAGCATGTCTGAGAGGAGTGAGGACTGTGTGATGGATTATCAGGTCCGCCTGGGTTCAGTTTACCACCTGCAGCTCAGAAATGTCTCAGTTCTGGAAGGTTTTCGTCCCGTTTTGTTTTGTCGCTACAAAACAACAAAACTGGATGAACCTTTTTCTGCAGAATTTGTACGGGTCTCCTGGGTTATCAAAGCTTTTGGTGATGATATTTGGCTGTTTTAAGTAAAATCATTGGATTTTCTGGATGTGATCGAAACTGACCTTTTTTGCAGACAGTCGTTATTAATTTTATTTCATTCATCCTTATGGAAATCACAACAACGACGCAGTTTGAGCAGATTTTACTCAAACAAGCCAGAATTTTACTGACTTCAGGGGAGAGTTTGGGGTTATGTTGGATAAGTCAAGTCAGTCAGTATCTTACCTCTTATTTCTTTAATTCAGAATAACAACTTTCTGGAATAGTGACTTTGGCTACTTTAGCTTTCTAAACAGATGCCTCTGATACAGAAGATGCATCTAGATTGAAACATTTATTAGCTACAGCATTTAAAATCTGAGCCTCTGTTCATTGACAGCATTACAGTTGGAGTAAAACCAGATGCAAAATGTCACACAAAACAAAATATGTTGTTAAAGTTGACAGAATTTCTCTCTTTTTTTTTAAACAAGAAAATTTCCTCAGCTATAAACTCAGTAAATTTAATGATTACATGTTGGAAAAAAATTCTGTTTTTGGAATGTTAAAATCAGCATTAAGTGTTACGTCTGCACAGAAATCAGCTTTTAGTTTAAAAATGCTTTTATTTTGAAGGTGACTGCTGTTTGGGGAACCAAATGAACGATTTAGTTTGTACTAACAGACCTCAGTGTGAGCTAAAAGGAGGGACTGATGCAGAATGTTGAGTTTTAACACAACATAAACTTCTTCTCGGTCAGAGCTGCATGATTTATCATCGCAGTATCATTTAAATAACTTCACAAAAACCAAAAGCGGTTTCTGTTTGCCGTTATTCCTCGTTGCCATGCATATATCAGATGTTTTGTCCTCTACTGGTTTGGACCCTGTTAGGTTTATGCTTTTGTCTGCTGACGTTCTTGGAGGCGTACCACAAGGCTCCATACTTGGATCTCTGCTTTTCCATTGTATTTACTTGGTGCCGTTTTCCAAATGTTTGTGTTTTTGTTTCATTTTTATGCTGATTTGAACTGGATTTTTCCACTGAAGCACATCGATGACTGCGCCGTCCGACGTTTTGATGACTGGCTTTTTCATGTTTGTATTTAAATACCACTGAATTTTTTACGTTTTAATCAATGCAAGATGGATTTCATGACTCCAGAAAAACCCTTTTCTCCCTGGTGTGCATGAAAAAACCCAAATTACAAATTTGGGACCTAAAACTTGTAGGTAAAATGATTAAGTTTGTTTTGTCTGGAGACATTTATACATAACTTTATAACTCCATTTCTCTGTTGCAATGCTCTCCTTTTGGCAATTGGTCAAAGGTTTGCTAGCTGGTTACCAACTGGTGCAAAGCACATTTCCATTCTTTGACTTTGCCACATCTTTCTTTTTGCTTTATTGAGAGAGACGGAGCTGACAGATCAGTTTTAAATCATGCAATCTTCTCTTACTAATGAGTTTTTCAGACCAACAATCAGTGAAGTCAAACCATTTTAAAATACATAATCACTATAATCTTTTTAAGGTTTAACAGTTTTATAGATTTGTTTGTTGTAAAAGGAGGTAGTTAGTCAAATTTGGGGGAAAAACATAATCTGGACATTTTTTTTTATTTGAAGAATCTCCAATTTATAATCCGTTTGCACTTGTAATAAAACATTTGACCCATTTTAAACCTTTTATTTTTTGGATATAAAAATGTCTCAAACAAAGATGATCCTGTTTTCTTGCCCTTGTTTCTCTTCCCGGCTGAACTGCAGGCCACAGGTCTTGTTTGGACTTTTTGTTTGTTTTTGAGGCTAAGTCTTTTTCCTGCTGCTGGTTTGCAGAACCAGACACGAAATCAATTTCTTTTGCTGGTTTTGTAGCCTTTGTGTGAGATTTTGCTCACAGTAGAGGCAAATTGAGCAAAATATTCCCAATTATGAGGTTAAATAACTGACCCATATGGTTCTCTTGAGGCTTTGTTGACTGTTTTCTATACTTAAATTAAAATTATTTGAGCAGTTTGACTGATAAAAGCTTTCTTCTGGCATACCTTGCCGTTTAAATTCCCACATTGAATCCTTTAATTAATTAATCGACTCACTCTTTAACTGCAGATATTTATTTTGTCTCTTAGTCTTATGAAACGTAAGGAAGCATTTATGTGAAATTTACCATTTTACAAGAATATCCAAGTCAAATCAGGTAATTCAAGGGAAAATGCCAACATTTTTCGGTTTTATTTTATTTGTTTTTTTACATTTTTGTTATTTGCTTGTGTCATTTAAAACCACTTCTGTTGAAGACCGGAAAGCCCTGCAGGGACCAAAGCCTGGTCTCCATTCATAGAGTAAAGGTGGGAGTGAAGCTCAGGTTAAGGCCAGAGTTGGGAATGTGTCAGTTCAAGTTGGGCACAAAGGAGTGAAATTCAATACAAATTCCTCATATGGTCTCAAATCTAGATGTGTTTGTAATCTAAAGCAGGTGGGAGGTTGAGAGTTTTCATGTGATTAAACAAGACGTCTGTTTGAAATGGAAATAAAATCAACCAACGAAGCGTGTTGCCGCGCTGCTGGAGGAAATCCGCAAAGGGAATAAATCAAGTTTCTGATTTGATTGGAGAAAAAAGGAGCTTAATATTCGGCCGAGATGTTGCGCTCTGCAGCCAGTTTCAGGTTATTACGGTAATTTCACTCTCGCCGTTGCAGGAAGAATGTTTTTCTTTGTTTTAATAGACTGTAAATTGTAAATAACTGCTAGATATGGAAGGTTTCAGTTGTTATGGAGAAATTGGCAAAAACATTTACTCACAGGACATATAAAGAGCTTTGTACAAGTAAAATAAGCAAAAATATCCAGGCGGAGGTTTGAGGCTTAAAAGGTTAAAGATTTGGTATAAATAATTTCCCTTCAGACAAGCGATGGCCTTTTGCTGGACCGTCCAGCAGAAGTAACATTCAAACTTTAAACGATTTAATGAAAGTTGGACTTTATCTGACTCGTTTGGCGTTTTGACACCTCGCACAGTTTGTTCTAAATCACAGTTCAATAAAATGATTTGATATTTTCACACTGAATGTTCAGCTTAATGTGACGATAAACACTTCATATAGCTTATACTAATATAATATAAAGTCAATTGACTTAAACTACTTTTATTTTCTACAGATTTACCTCCACGGTCAGCTTAGACATAAAAATTTATTTTTTTATAATTGCAATTAACGAATATTAATCATTGAATCTGATAACGACATCATCATATTTGATTAAACGACTTCAGCAATTTTAAAAGCATCCAAATAAACAAATAACTCAGTTTCTTTCTTAAGTAAGAAGCTCTCCTATAGTAAACATTTGTAGCAAAATATGGATCTTCTAACATGTGAAATGTCCGTCAATTTTTGCTTTTCTAGAATCAATACAGAGTAGAGCTGATCGATTAAAAACTGGATTTCAAAAGGTGAAGACAAAACTGACTTATAAGTAACTTTTCAGTAAGATATGGAGCTTGTTTTAAGTCAATAATTCCTTGTTGATGAAAAAGTGCCAGTAACACTGGGAATTATTTCACTTATAATGTGGAGAAATAGTCTGCCAATGAAACCAGCTTTTTTTCCTGCAATTTTAAGGAATTGTTGACCAAAACAAGCTCCAACATCTTCCTGAAAAATTACATGCATGTTTTATTTCATGTTAAATCAGATATTTGCATTAGAGCCAGAGTCACTTGGTAGGATTTTGAGCTTTTGCAGTGCAAAATCAAAGACGGGAACAAAAAACAAGCAGCCAGTGTGTAAAAATAAAAATAAAATATAAATGAGGCATTTTCTGTGAAACAGAACCAGCGATCAAACGGTTTGTTGATCCGTATCTGCTGCCTCACCATGACAGCCCAGAGCAACGCCCTGAAGATGAAGCCCTCATCTCTCCGTCCATATCGCCGCTCCGGGGGGAATCGGTTTGTTTTCTTGCATGGATCCAATGTTTCTTAGAAAAAGAAAACATGTTTTTAAAAGGGCAGATTTCCAAAGAGGCCCGAAGCTCCACGTTGGTCATTTGATTTGAATATTTGTGGTGATTGTTGGGCTCAAACTCCCAGTTTGGTCTGTGGTTACATGTAGATCATGGCTTTTATTTCCATGTTTCATTTTCAGACTTTTTGTGGTTTATAAATCATATTATTTTGATTATTTACATTTTCATGATTTTGTTTTTTAGTGGTTTTAATTGTGGTTGAGATCATGTTCAATCTTCTTTAGTTTGTCTGTTTTGATTCCTTTGTTGGTCCAGATTTTCCTCACCTGTCATCCTGTTTTTAAACATTTTTAGACATAAATATTAGGACCTGATATTTTCTTCATCTTGTCAAATTATTGTCTCGGATTGGTCCATTGCTTAGTTTATATCTTAACTAGCTTGTTGAATGTTTCTGTTTGTTTTTTTTAGTTTTTGCATCAACATTTTTGTCATGAATTTAAATCTGGCCCTTTCTGTGCAGAGTTTGCATGACTGGACCAACCTAAACATCTTCATATTAAATTAAATTGATGTCAAATGTTTGTGCAGCGACGCTTTCATTTTTATTTGTGCTACCATCATTTTAAAGATATTAATAAATGTTTCCAGAGATCATCAAAAGTCAACCAGCCCTGCCACATTTAAAAAAAAGTACAAAAACATTTGGTATCAATCAACTTTTCCTACAAATATTTTAGCTCCATTTTTTGGCAACAGGTTAATGTTTTTATTGTCTGGTTTCAAAAACCTTGCAAATGTTATATCACAAATCAGCAGGCACTGCCCCGTTACCTAGCAACCCAAGCAGAGTTCCACCCGTCTCCTAGCAACACAAGCTGAGCTCCACCCGTCTCCTAGCAACACAAGCTGAGCTCCACTACATTTCATCAGCTGGTTTCACTGCTGTGTGCTCCGTACAATGGCTGCGAGAAATTGTTGTTACTGGCTTACCATCCAGAAACCACTTGCTGAATTCTTGTTGGTTGTGCAGGATGTTCTACTAATGCTTTTCAAAGATGTACAGTTGTGTATTTGCGCATCTGTTTGCTGACATTTTGTTGTGTAAACGTTAAGTTGGGGGTGTGGCCAGCAGGACAAGACGCCTTAAAACAGCAAACTGAGCAGGCTAAAATCTTGTTATATAGGCATAATTTTGAAAAAATAAAAGATGTGATTAACAGGTTTTGTGTGGTCCATAGACTGATCCTAACCTGTTTATGAAAGAGTCATGGGTCACATTTAAAATGACAACCCTGTGTTCTGATTCTCTCCTCAAAAAACAGTTCATTCTCTTATTTACAGATTAAAAGAACATGTTATTGTACAAATTATTTTTGGTGCTAACAGCTTGCCATACAGGCCAGCAACAACGTAATATTGACGTAGTTTCTGGTATTTTTTTTTATCCTATAACATCTGAATAAGTGTGAAAGTTTGCATTTAACTTTTGTAGCACATTCATCTGATCTAACCTTTGAGCTGATTGTTTGGAAAATGCTTGGACCGACTTCGTTGGCCATCGGTAGTTTTTCTGCTCTAAGCTGATTGTGTGTTGGTGAAAAACAATCCGCTGCTGTCAGTTATTCCTCCTGACAGGAAGTTTTTAATACATTTAGCGTCACATTCAAGGTTGCTGATGTCAGGAAACTCCCTGTAAACTTAACGTTTAACTTTTCATTTTTGACACGAAGCGTCTTTTGCCTTAACTGTTGGATTTAAATCGTTTCCTGCGACGAACTCGGGCATGAGAGCCTCTGAAGGAAATTTCTGGTTGGGTGAAGTCCAGTCCCATTTCTGCCCCGCAGGTTTACTCAGAAAAGATGAAGTGGGGAAATATTTCATGGTTTTTATCACCTTTGTTTCCTGCTTTGCTACCTGCGGTTTTACTTTTGTAAAGCTTTCATCTCCCCCCACAAACATGTGAGCATATTTGGAAAAACTGACGTAAGGAGAAGCGTTCCCACTCGGGGTGAGCCAAATCATAAGGGTTGAAAGGTCAACCTCCACCAGCCTCCACTCATCAGCCCTGTGGTATATATATATGTATATATTTGAGTCAGATGTTGGCTGTGACATCTGAGATGGGAATGCGTCTGCACTGCCTAGTTGCAGTGAAATACTGGAGGTTTTATGGAGAAATTTAAATTTATAGTTTCTTTTTTTTATTCAATGCATAAAGAAATGCCTGAGTGCTGATGTAACGCTCAGCCATAAATGTGCATTGAGTGCCAATTTGCTAATATTGTTCTGTAAGGCAGTGAGATGGATGACCTGCTTCTGAGAGGCATAAATAAAAACTTGTAGAAATGTGCATCAGTGGCTGAAACCAAGAAGAGATCAGTACCTGGAACGGATCAGAGGAATCCAAACCCGAAACAGCTGCAGCGCCGAGTCCAATACGAGCGTTTTCTTCTGATTGTCAAAGACTCGTAAAATACAAAGTGGGTGAAATGTAACGAGGTTTTCAGCCCAAAATAGTGCAGCGGATCCAAGATGGCTTCTTTTTAAAAAAAACATTTTAATCAGCTGACTTTGGCAGAGTCGGGTCGTAACTACTTCCATTTACTTAAGTTTTTTTTATTTAAATGTACTTTTAAGAATATTTTTGCTAAGCTGTACTTTCTAGTTTTACTTGAGTAATTTTATTTTTAAGTATTTCTTCTCTTACTTGAGTAAAATTTCTGTATTTTCTACCCACTGAATGAATATCAAACATGTTTTAACCAAAACTTCACCAGACACAGAGACACATCTGCAGTTTTATTAGTTTTTTTATTATTTATTGAAAGAAACCGATTTAGAAAAAATTTTATTTGCCTGGTTTTGTTTATTTTTTTTGTTTTCAACCACAAAATACAAAATTTCCACTGAACGTCATATTTTGGTCCGTCTGATGATGTAATTTTTTAATATTAAATGATCGATAATTTGATCAGTTACCCAAATCCTTTTTTACTTGAGTACCTTCTTGGACGGATATTTGTTTTGTGAACGTTTCCACGTCGACATGTTGCGATCACAGACTTCTGTGCTTTTTATTGGAGTTTCCTGCGATAATCCAACACCATGTAGTGCATAAGTGTGAAGAGAAAGAAAAAATATATATTTATGGTTGTCAAAATAAAATGAAAGTAAATCGTATACCTTGGATTTGTATTTAGCTCTGTTACATATTATCTAATAAGAAATGTGCAGCAGTGCGACCAATTGATTTCAGAAGTCACCTAATTAGTAAATAGAGTCCATCTGTGGGTAATTTGATCTAAGCATAAATGCAGCTGTTCCTTTCAGGCCTGAGAAGTTTGTTTGAAAAGGTTAGCGAACAGATCAGATAATGCTCCAAATTAAACCCGACTGTCCTTCCCAAAATGGAGAGCAGAGCTTCACCGTTGGCCTTGTTCAAGTCTCCACTTCCCTGGTTTTAAAAGCTGCTCTCGAGTTTGGCATGACTGCAAAATGGCAGGCGTTGGAAGAGTAAGTCAACTCAATAGTCATCTGCATTTCTGTGGAGAGCATCACTACTCAGCCCCTTAATAAGACCCACACCACCGTGAAATAAGATCCAGGGCCGCCAACATGTCATGTGATTAGTAAATGGAGACCAGCAGTTTGTAATTTAATCTCGTATAAATCCAGCTGTTCTGTGAAGAACTCAGAGGTTTATTAGAGAACAAACGGCATGAAAAACGCAGCAGGAAGGTCAGGCAGAAAGCAGGGCTGGGTTTGAATACCAAACAAAAACCCAAGCTTTGAAAATATGACAGAGTTCTGATCCAGTTTTCTGGAATAAACCTCCAGAAAACTGAAAAACATACGAAACACTGAGTTCCTTTACATCAGCCGTATCAAACTCATTTAGGCAAATATGAAAAATCTGAATGTTCTTAATGGGCCGGTTGTGCCAGAATACATTGATTTAAAACTCATTAAACTGTTAAAGAACCGATGAATAGCTGTGATTTTTTTTTGTAATTAAAATCACAGATTTCGTGGTGCTAATTTATAAAGATTTGTAAGAAAATATTATATTTATGCTAATTTATGATGATAAATGTGACTTATTACTCACCGTATCGATCATGGACTATAACTTGACATCAAGTAAGGTCAATTAAACTCAATGTTTGAGAAAAATCTGCAATAAAATCTGAAAAATTTGCACTCTTGTTGGTTTTGTGTAAATTTTGCAGACTTGTGAAAAAATGGACGGACTTATTGATGTAACTAGAGGGCCACTTAAAAAGCTACGGCGGGCCAGATTTGGCCCCCGGGCCTTGAGTTTGACACACTAAATGAAGGCTAAGAACTCCACCTGTTTAAAGCTGCCTTTGATTCCTAATAATAACCGAAAAACTAGAAACAAACATTACATTTTGTGGTCACAATCATCAATAGATTCAGATATATGCCGATCATATATCAGCATATTGTTCCATTAATTTTGGTTCAGGAGCAACAGGGGCAACTTCTCTACAGAAGCCGAGTTGTTTCCTTTTTTCTGGACTTAATTCAAGTTGTCATGATCTGATGCTGTTGCTGTCGCCTCCTGTTGCTGAATAAACGTATAAACGGATCCATAAACGGCGGCGTCTATTACTGATCCCTTTAACTGAGCTCTGCTGTGACATCATCGTTCTTCTGCGTATCGACTCACTAGTATCGTTGCAGTTGGGTTTAATTTGTAGTATGAACTAATCCTGTCACAACAATCAATTAATCGCATAATAAATTAAAACAAACTCAATTTCCATTTGCATGATTTATCATTTATCTCTTTTTCTTTTCTCTTTTTCTACCGAAAACTGGATGATGAAACTCTTCAGTTTGGTGGTTTGGTCTCAACTGGCCCTACGGTGTCAGAGTGAAGTGATGGTTATGTGATAGAATGGCCTAGTTAAAGTCCAGATCTGAATCCAGCTGAGAATCATAAAATTTCAGTCTGTATGTGTAAAAGTTGTTTGTGGCATCATGTATTTTGTCTTCCTCCTCCAGAA
Organism: Micropoecilia bifurca; assembly: GCA_903067075.1. NCBI lineage: Eukaryota > Metazoa > Chordata > Actinopteri > Cyprinodontiformes > Poeciliidae > Micropoecilia > Micropoecilia bifurca. The sequence goes on from CAEGAF010005027.1 coordinate 18,794, forward strand.
AAACAACTTTTACACTTTTCATATTTTATTAAAAGAACCTGGTAAAGGTTCTTTTTTTTTATTCCAGCTGATTTTTATTTTTTGTATTTTCATGTCGAAATCACAAAAAAATACATTTAACTTTAAGGTTTAAATCCCTTGTAGATTGAAGATTTCTGTTTGAAGTTAACGAGTCGCAGATCGGGCAGCAGGGGGACGGGGTCAAAGGTCATGAAACACAACTTTAATCCCTTCACCTGACCTCTTGAAGATAAATAAAACGTAAAAGCTGAAAGTGGACGTCCACTGATCTCCATCAGGAAACAAAACTACAATAAAATGTAGCAGAAGCAACTAAATAGGTTTTCAAGTGTTCCAGCTGGGACTTAAACCGGCTGTTTAATTTACCAACATGTTGACGGAATCAGGAACATTTCTTATTTTTTACGTCTTTTCAACCTGAGTAAACTAATCAGATCGCAGAGGTTATTTTTGGTTAGTCGGAGGAGAACCGATAAATTTAATGTGTCAGAAAGATAAACATGCCGTTTTCCAGCTTAAAATCACATTGACTAACAAAGTCAGTCTGGCTCTCTGGAATCCAGATCCAGCCGTCCTTTTGTCTTTTAACCTTTCTGGTAACAATCCCTTTGGACAAACTCAACCTACACCCTCTCTATGTACTTACTTTGGGGTGGCGTTATCATGGCTCCAGCCTGTTTTGAATCCCCTGAATGAGAATATTTAGAAGAAACTTGGTGATCTTGCTCCAGCCTGCGGAAAGCCATGCGTCACTTCAGGAAGGTTTCAAGCAGGTCCCTGAAATTCCTCCACTGAGGAATGCTGAGTCATGGTAGAGCAGCAAACACGACGGCATGACTCGAGAATTTTTAGAAATGAGGAGAAAAAAAATAAAAAAAATCCATCAAACTGATTGGTTTGTAATGAGATTCGGGCTCATTTGTACCACGTCTACTGGAATCCAAAATAAAATTAGGCATTTTATTTTTGCAACTTTAACAATTTTCACACTGATTTAAATAGGACCTGTTATGAAAAATAACATTTTTGTACATCTATTTGGGTTTCAACTGAAAAACTTGGATGTCTTTTGAAAATAAGTTAATGTTTTTTGGTGTTTCAAAAACCTCCCAATCATCAAGTCTCATTCGATGGACGCTGCTCTGTTACCTAGCAACCCCGGCAGAGTTTAGCCGGGGTTACCTAGGAACTCCAGCATGCTTGGTCAGCTGGTTTTACTGCTGCATTATGGCGGCTGGAAAACACAAGTGTTTTTGTTGTCGACTTACCCACTGGCTACATTCCTGTTTGTTGTGCAGGAGGCTCCACTTCTGGTTTTCAAAGATGCACGGTTGTAATAATTGCGCATTTGTTTGCAGCCATTTTCAAGTGTAAGTGTAAACATTGAGTTGGGAGACATGGCCAGCTGCAGTTTGTGTAGATTTAAAGTGACAAGACGCCCCAAAATGACAAAATAAACAAAATATACAGAACTGAGTAGAATAAAATCTCAGTACCTAAGAATGATTATAGGTTATATGTGAGATCCTTCATGTAAGATGAGTTATAGTTGTTCCTTTAACAACTACTATGCTGTTTAAGGAAGCATAATAGTTCACCTTTAAAAATTATTCAGTAGGGAGACATCAAACAAGAGGTTGGCTACCTCATTTAAACGTTTTTTAAAGCTGACTATCGGTGTTAAAGCAGAGATCCCTGGTCTCAGGAAAACATTAACATTTCCTTGTCTCCAATGATCGTTAATTAACCTCCTCTTTAACTGAATTAGCAGTAAAACTTCATTAAGAGGAATGTATTTCTGAAAGCATAAAGGTCCAGTGTTCGAAGCAGACGAGATTCAATCATCCAGATTTAATTTTTCTATCCTTAAGCAATCAGACGAATCTTTTAACCAGATTATTGATGCATTTCCTGCAGCAACAGAGGTTAAAAATGATCAAATTAAAAAACACTAATTGTAAAAATGGTGTGAGGAGGGTAAAAAATAAACTGGAGAGAGCAGCTGCTGATTGGCTGAGCTGCAGAACGGAGGGTCAGCTGTGTTTTCTCTCCTCTGACGCTCCACTTATGGCCAAGTTCAGCATCTAACAGTAACTTGGCAAATGCATGTTTTCAAAATATTGTTTTAGATGGATGGATGGATGAGTTTGATTGTTTTATTTGTTGCCTTTTTTATTTATTTTATGACTCTGGTTGTTTTCACACTGGTAACCTGGTAAGTCTCTGTTCGACTAGGGATCAAAATGGCAACATTTGTTGAATTTTCAGCTGTGGTTTGCTTTCACAATGCAGTGATTCAAATGAACCAAACCATCTGAAAAACCTGTTCCTCTCCTGACCTGTAGGGGCGCCGCACCAATAAAAACAACAAGGGAAACGAGAAGGAAACCTCTGAAGAAGACAGAGTAGAATTACATTTTTTAGTCTACATCAGAGTTTGATTTTGCATTCACACCTTCCCAAATGAACCGGACTTTCTAGATGATTCAGCTCTTGATTAAAGTGGACCAAACAGAGCTGGTGTGAATGCAGTCTTTCTGGTTCGCTGATTCAGGTGTTCTGGATCAGGGAATCATTTAAAACATGCTGGACAGCAGGTCCTGAGGCCCAGGACTGAAAACTGCTGGTGTAACTTTGTCTCCAGTGTCTCCTCATTGTTGGACATTCAACAATATCCTTTGTCCTTTGAAGGAAACTTTGAAGGCTCACTGGCGCCTTCAAAGTTTCTCCTTCTAGTTTCTTTGCACCAAATCAAATCCAGATCTTTTGTTTGTTTTGATGAAGTCTTCAACAGTCCATTTAAATGTTACCATCTTTTTTTTACTCCAATGAAGCGTTTCTTGTCATATGAAGTCAATCCTGATGCTTGAAGACAGATGTCTCGGTTGTTTCTGCTGTTCTTCCACATGAGCCAGATCCTTACAGTCCTCCGTGACGTTCCTTCATCTGCCAGCCCCTGTGCGGTCTGGTTTGATCTTCTCCATGCAGCCCGGCCCAAGCGGACCTTTCCGGCGCTCAGATCGTCTCTTTTCGTATTCACAAATGTGTCACGTCTCAGCTCAGCGACTCGCAGACCAGGAAGCCTGTAATCTGCTTGTCATGTGAGCGTGATTGTGAATGCGTTTGTCCGCTTCGGTTTGTTAGCGTCCCGGTGGCCTCCTTTCAAACCGTCTCCCTCTTGACGGATGCTGTAATGGGATCCAGCTGCTCTGCAGCCATGTCATTATCGTCAGGAAGTGTTAACAAGACAGATGAAGACATTATCTGAGGACATGCTTAGTTGCAAAACGCTTTGGATTTAAGGCTTTTGGCTCCAAGTTGCTGTTTATGAGTCGGAAGACAGAAGTTTTCAGAAGTCTGGAGGGAGGTTGCACAATATTTCTAATTAAACCACAGAAAAACAACCTCTGTTTAAATCTGAACTTTTAAGCTGAATGGTTTCTTGCTGCTGATTGATGGATTGGGGTTTCGAGTGCAGTAATGAGGGTGTTTCTCTGGGCAGAAGGGTGTCAAACTCTCCTGACTACAATTTATAGGCTGTGGTTTTTAAAGTGTTAACTTTACTGTGACTCTTATAAAAAAAGATTGTTGAAGAGGAGGAAAAAGACTTTGAACGTTAAGTGGTGCTGAAGGTCTTTAACATCTGCATGATTGAGTGGAACTGGGAGTTTCTCTTTGTAGCAAAAACATTTGTTTGCCAACAATAACAAGAACAGGAAAGTGAAGATCTAAGACAGAATTGTAGATTTCCACATGCTTGGAAAATCTCCTGAATGCATTTCTCATAGTTGTAGGACTCCATTAAGGGGACCCTGAACAGTTCGTACATGAAAATAGCTGCAAACAGATGCTCAATTATACTAACCTACGGCTTTGAAAAGCAGAAGTGAAGCCTCCTGCACAACCAACAAGAATGTAGCAAGTGGTTTCTGGATGGCAAGTCAACAAGAAAACACTCGTCTTTTCCAGCAGCCATTGCAGTAAAACCAGCTGACCAAACATTCTGGAACTCTGGTTGGGTTGCTAGGTAACAGGCAGATGTTTCAATTTCAATTTTTAGCATTATTCTTTAAAAGCCCATCTAGGGACAAGTGCTGCGAATTAGATGTTGCTATTGCACCATGATGCAAACATGGGATGATGTTTTATTCAGTTTGTCTATGTCGATGTGTGTCTGTCCCTATCAAATAAACTTTAATAATAATAATATTACATTTGGAAAGGTTTTGAAACCAGAAAGTATTTAGTTATTTACCAAAAATGGCTTATTATTTAAGTGTGTTTATTTGTCTGCATGCATAGCCTGATTCATACCTTGTGTGTATGAGAGAAAATCTATAATAAATTTTTGCAATAATTGATGTATGTTTTAAAACTGTTCCTCCCTGGAAGAACAGAAAACTCACTGAAAGACCCAATTTAACAATCTGACTCCTTGAGTGATCAATGAACTTCTGACCCCAACTGAAGGCTGAATAAATACAACCAGAGGATTTCTGGTGTTTTTTAATGGCTAAATGAGTGAAATGTCTTGGAATCCATGTTTTCTGAGGCAGCTTGAAGGAGAACGTCGGCCTCACTCTCTGATTTCTGCTGCTAAGTCTATCAATGACCTGCTAACAGACAGATGACTCCAACACACAGACACAGATGCCTCCAGTCAGACTCGAACATATGGAAACTGTTTTTATAAAGAAAATTTACACATGTGGGTTTTCCTACAGCTGAATATTAAGCAGTTTTTAAACACTGTAGTTTGTATTCATCAGACTGCTGCTGTACACTGGAGCCGACTGAGGGGATTTAGTTTGAGGGCATATGAAAAATGCAGGAGCTTCAGGCGAAAGTTTTTGCTAAAAATTAACTATTGGGATGTAATTGCACAAATATTCACATCTGGTGTTATCAAATGAGTTTCTTCATGAGAAAACATTTCATCCGCTGATGAACGATGAGGCTCTCAGTTTAAAGTTACTTGTAAATTTGTTTTCTATTATTTCAAGTGTAAAAAGATATTTCCACTAGAAACTAAAACAAAAATACTTGGTAAGATTTTGTGTTTTTGCAGTGTGGGAACTCGTGTCATCTGTAACTATGGCAACACAACAATAAAACAAAGATTATTATTTGCATGTCTATAAAGTCCTCTTGCTCTTAAATCTTAAACAATTTATATATTTTTTCAACTGTTTTCCCTCTAAAATATTTTTCGTCTTGCTTATGATTTGGGCCGGCTCTGTACCCGCTGGAATTTGCTGATCAGGAGGTTTTGCTTTAGAGATCAGGAGTTTACTGCCACATTTTACTTTGCCAGTAAATAAAAGCCGAACTCCACCTGGAAGGTGAAAATATTTTACTTTCAATTTGAGCCAAATTAAACACAATAATTTCCTTTTCTTCCTCTGAAGGAGGGATGAAGAGAAATGCAACAAAAACTTAATCTCAGACTCGGCCTTGTAGAACAACGTTGCTGCAATTACTTTGCCTCTTGACATTTATGCTGCGTTCACCTCAAACGCAGTTGAAGCGTCAGGCCTGTGTGGTGGACACACATCAAACGGGTCAAGATCAGACGCCGTCTGATTTCTGTTGTTGGTCTTTTTGTACAATTGCGGATGAAACAGAGAAAGTGGCACCAAAACATCTTGTAGCTTCTACGATCATAACGGAGGCTCAGATGTCTTTCCTGAACATTTTGTGTTCAGTTTCTATTGAACAAACAATAGAAACTGACAGGACGCTCTGATTGGTTGACGCTCCACGCCGAATAACAAAAGTCCAGATTTTCCAACTCCAGTGTCGGTCACTTGAAACGCTTCCATCACGCCGCCACTCGTCCACGTAGACACTGAATGTAACCCAGACGCTCCTGAAGCCCAAACCGTGTTTGGTGTGACTGCAGCATGAGACCGAACTCTGGGCTCTGATTGGTTGTTTCTGACCGGTGCAGATGGCAGTAGGACCACACAGACGGCTTCTCAGACTGTCTGTCTCATCTTGTACTGTCACATAATAGTGAGAGGTTTAATAAATATGTAGAAAACATATTTGTGAAAGTTTAAAGTGAAGCTTTAATCATTGATTAGTTAATGATCAGCAGCTCCTGGGTGACACTTTTCTGTGGCAGCAGCAACAATCCACTGCTTTTTATTACCGCTTCCTTGTATTTGTAGCATAATATCATGGATAAAAGTTGCACTTTGTGTGTTGGAGACTGTTTACCTCTGGTGAACTGACCGCCTGGATGAAACTCGGTTCTGCTGAGGCTTGATGAAACTAACTTCTCTGTGCTGGGCAGATGTTGCCCTCAGACAGATGAAATCTCTCCTTCATTTCTGACTTTGCTTCTCTTCATGCTGTGGACCTTAGCGTATGTTTTTCATTCCTTCTCCGTGATTCAGGCCTGTGCCATAGATCTCTGCAGATGTTTTGTACTAATAAAGAAAAACTGATTTACTGTACATCATCCATGCCATCGTTTCTTTGAAGTGGAGGATGATTAACGGCGGCGTTGCACTCCTGTCAGGACTCCAGTGAGGTGAACTGGCCTCAGATTCATGTCTCACGGCGTTTCCCTCTGACCTGAAAGGGGGAAACTCTTTCCTTTCTGTGTAGCTTGCTGGTGCGATACAAACCCTCTCAGCGGGGAATAAAGTTTCCGCTTATTTTAGGATCGTTTTTAAAAGCTTGCTGTCAGGTTAATCTGAAAAGGCAGGAACTTACTTTAATAAAGTTGCTCAGAAGACGAACAGCTAAAGGCTTTCATTAAAGGCCTGTTTTTCTTTGTGATAGATGAGTTGGTGAGAAAAAGGCATGTCGGGTTTGGGACGACAGCTGGCCACAAAGATGTTTGAACTGTCTCGGATATTTTAGATTAAAAACAACAAAAAAAAGGGTCATTTTCCAGAACCAAAAAAACATTAGATTATTGCTAAAAACCAGAGGTACCCAAAATGTAGCTGTACCTCAACATAGTTTTACTCAAGTAAAAGTAAAAAACAGCCGTCCAAGAAATTGTTCAACTACAAAGAGTAAAAAAAAAATTAATAAAATGTCAACTCAAGTCCTGAGTAACTGATCAAATTATCAATAATTTAATATTAAAAAATGACAAATTCGGAAATTATAAAGTCAAGTGGAAATGCTATTCCAAGGACAAAAATGACAATAATTCACAAGTTAAACAAAAACAAAATCAGGCAAAATAATTTTTTTTCCAAATCAGTTTCCTTCAGTAAAAACCTTTGAAACTTCAACAAAACCTGCAGGTGTCTCTGTGTCGGGTGATTTTTTGATTAAAACAAGTTTGATTTCCATTCAGTGGGTAAAAATCCAGAAATTTTACTCAAGAGTAGAAATACTTCATAATAAAATTACTTAAGTAAAAGTAAAAAGTACAACATAGTAAAAATACTCAGAAAAGTAAAATTAACAACACGTTTCCTATGTAACTGCGTAAAAGTAACTAGATATTTCTCAACTCTGCTAAAAGATTTTCTGGTTGTTTTTTAGAAGCAGAAACTCAAACAGAAGTACAAAAACATTCAAAATGAGAATTTTGTTCCTAATATATCCCATTTAAAGCTTTTTAGTTTACACTTAAAATGTTTAAAAGTCTTAATTTTTGTCTCTAACGTGACTCCATACACTCCTCTTCGTGGACAGCAGTAAATCATGGCAACGCTGCAGCAGCAACGTCAGTCGCTGTTCAACATCACAGGTCCATCACTTCCAACGTCCATCATGGCGCCTCGAGTGACGCAACTGCAGGGTCAACATAGGACCATGTTACCAAGCAATCCTGGCTAAAAATCCTTCTGCATCACTTAAATGTGGAGGCTGCAGCCGCTGTGACAGTTCAGTAAACATAAGTTGATTTAGGAAACATCCGAGTCATTTAAGAAGCTTTAGAGTTCACAGAGCACAAGAATGCCAAAATAAAACATGCAAAAGCATCAAATTATTTACATAATGGACATTATTGGCAGAGAACATCGAAAAGTGATTGACGTGTGGAAAAAGAAATTCAGTCTCAAACAGGAGCAACAGAACATCCTGGACTTAATGAGGTCGGGAGTTTTATGGAAAACGATGATTCAGTAAAGAGTTTTAAATTTCATGTTATGCGAAGAACAAAATCCAGTCAATCTCTCTGTTTTTCAGAGTGTCTTAAAATACTTTGTCATTTATTTACTGCTTCTTTTCTCTCTCTTTTTACTTCTCATAACTTCCTTACCGTTGGAGGACAGTTTGTTCAGTCGGTTTGCCAACAGGACACAACAATGACCAAGTCTCTTCAAAACATGCTTCTGAGTCAAGATTTTATGTCATTTCTAAAATAAAAGAATTTTAAATAATTTCTTCCAATTACCACACTGTAAAAAAACACCCAAAACATCTCTAATTTACTGCAAAATACCAGCAACTGTGGTTGTCAGAATTTTACCGTATAAATACAGTAAAATTTCATTGTTGCATGAAATCTAAAATATTACGTAATTGTTACACAAACCGGTAATTTACTGTACTTTACCAGTAAAATGCAACCAATTTTACCCAATTTACTACCTAAATAGGGTAAAATGTTGTATTTTTACCATGCAAATATGGGTTTTGTCGTATTTTACACTGTAAAATTCTGCCATAAATCAGAGATGTTTATTTTTACAGTGTACATACTGGGATTTTAATATGTTTGCATCCTTTTTTCTCCTGTTTTGTTATTTTATTTTTCTGCTTAGATTAGAAATATGCAAAGAGTTTAGTGAAGGGAACCGGCGTCTCTGATTGGTCTGACTGTGTCCGAGTTGCCGTGGCGACAGGGAGCATTTTATTTCCCCAAGGTTGTCGAATCTCCTGCGATGGAGCCGTAGCAGCCGGTAGTTTCTCCGTAGTTTGGTTCATCTTTGACCGTGTTGTGATTGTTTTTCAGGTTACTCCTGTCGTCCTTTCATGTTTTTGTGATGCAACCTGCTACCATTTTGTGCTGCATGAGGTTCCGATGAATATAAATGGTTTGTTTTCATCTTCACATCCAGCCAAATTATGCCAACCTGGAAGCATTCTTATGTTTCAGTCACTGTAATCCGCTGCAGGTGTTTTTCAGTTTAACTCGTGACTTTTTGTTCTGAGAAAATTTGGCAAATTTGTTTTATATTACTTTGTCTTATGGCCAAAATATTTCTCTTAAATTTCCCTCATATTTTAAACTTCCCAAGCAGGAGGGGCTGATTGAAGACAGTGAAATCAAAAAACAGTCAACAGTAAAACACCATTTTATTGTCTTCAACAACAAACAGAATGTTTTCCTTCAAAGAAACATTTTAGAGTTGGTTGTTGGTGAGTTGAGGTCTTTATTTCTTTGAGGAGTTTCTTCAGTACGTCTGTCTTTATTTTACCAACTGATGCAATAAAATTACAGTTTAAATATACATAAATATTCTGTACTATAATCCAAAGGATTGTTATTTTACCAACTCTGGGTTCATCTTTTGTCTTTTTACCAAAGACAAAGGAGTTAACCGCAAAAATCTGATGTTACTCCATTTTTGTCTACATTTTGTGAAGAAGGAAGTTGTGCTTAGTGATGGATGGATGGATGGATGGGCTGATGGATGGGTGGGTGGATGGATGGTTGGATAGGTGGATGGATGGATGGTTGGATGGGTGGGCTGATGGATGGATGGATGGATGGATGGATTAATGGATGGGTGGGCTGATGGATGGATGGATTGATGGATGGGTTAGATAGGTGATTGGATGGATGGAGGGAGTGAAGGGAGGGTAGGCGGAT
>CAEGAF010005029.1:0-67375 GCA_903067075.1 Micropoecilia bifurca
GTGTGTGTGTGTGTGTGTGTGTGTGTGTGTGTGTGTGTGTGTGTGTGTGTGTGTGTGTGTGTGTGTGTGTGTGTGACTGTGTGTGTGTGGAGGGTGGGGGGTTAAGTCGTCCTAATGGAAGACAGGTATTGCTCAATGTACCTTGAGCTATTGGACCTATGAGCATATTAAAATCAATAACAGCCTGGCATCTTCACAACGACTTCACTTCACTTACAACGCCTGGCCTGTGGAAGAAAATTACAAAAGCTTTTTTGTGTGTCTTTTTCTTTTTTTTCCAACAAACAGTAGCTCTGAACAACACTTCTGACGAAACCAGTCCAAGCCAGCTCAAGGCTTTTCAGTGGGAATGTGGCAGCTGGCCTCAGGACAGGAAGCCCCCCATCCAATCCCACCGACCAGAGACTCCGCGGCGTGACAGCGGCAGTCGCCTGGCTCTGGGTGGGTTCGTCCCACTGCAGGCTGACGAGTATCACGGACAAACTGCCCAGCGACTGTCGGCTGCTGGAGAGAGCCGACTGCCTGACCCTCAAGCTGATATTGGGAAAAAAGCCTTTCTTAGAGGATTACTGACAGGAGAAAATGGCGAAAGGTTCAAAATTAACTTTGAAATCAAGATGCTTTTTTAAGTTTCAATTTTTTTTAAATAGAATAGTATAATTTTTTAAAATGAAAAACTAGAGCAAAGCATTCTGCACTGTAACCATGGCAGCAGTGGAAAGGAGTAAACTGGCTCACGGTGTTTCAATGTTGACACGCGCTAATCGTGTGAAGCCAATTGAATGCAACGCGGCCTCCGATGGCCGCGAGTGGATCCCGGCTTCCAAAACGCGGACAATCAACAGATTGAGTGGTGTTTGCGTTGCAGACACCGGGACTACTCGCTCCAGTTAATACTGCTGTCACCAGGAAATGTTGGAGTGAGCAATATCGCTGATAAGGCGGAGCGTGGTGTCTCGATGATGAAGCGTGATCAGCCTTTGGGTCGCGACTAGGCTTAAGGCCTCGATTCTATGAAAACCGGGGTGGTTTCTATGGTTTTCCTTATCTTGGATTGGCCGTCATTGTAAATCAAAGTTTAATGAGAGTGGAAATAATTGTCTGACCTGCTGAATTTGTTAGTTTGCTCGTTTACAAGAAACGACTTTATGGTACTTTTGTTTTCATGGTAGTGGACAAGATCCATCCATCCATCCATTCACCGTCTGTCTAACTCACCCCAGAGATGTTGTCCCTCCATCACATAGACAAGACATAAACTAAAAATACAAGAAATATAATTACAAAAAAGTTAAAAATGTCATCAGGTGTTAGAGTGAAATAGTTGTCAGATCCCCTACATTCAAGGTGATTTTGCCATTCAAACTTTTCACATTAGAAGTGTTTTCTTGGGATTTTATGTGTTATGGACGGTGCATAACTGTAAGTGAAAGGAAAATGAAAAATTTGAAAAGTGTGGCATGCATCTGTATAGTTCCCCTCAGATGTCCAAACGTTTTGTTAAAAGGCTGGACGTCTTTTGAGGAAACAGCTTTTTTCCTGTTCCGATTTGGCTATGAGTTTCTGTGAGCCATGCTTTTCTAGTCTTGTCACACATTCCAAGTTAGGTCTAGATCTGCACTTTAACTAGGCCATTCTAGCACACGAACATGTTACGATCTAAGCTGCCGCTGCTACTGCTGGAAGACGATCGTCCACCCAAGACTTAACCCTTCGATGCAGATCTTCATCAATCTGTTTAGATTCCCAGAAGAATCATGACGTGATAAACATGTGAATGAATGGAGGACGGCTGAAATAGCGAAGCTGTAATAACAGCTGTCTTGAAAATGGACATGTTGAAGTATCCCTGGTTGAATGTGTACAAAACCGAGGCGAAGAAGAGAATGATAGTAAAGTAGATTGGTGTCAAGGATGTTTTGACACCAACTTGTCCTTTGCTATGATGGTTTTCACCTCCATTTGTCTCTGAGTTAGTGAAGCACCCCATCTCGCCACCCAGCGACTTCAGCCAGTGATTGTGACCCAGCTCAGGAGAGCAGGTGTAGCTAGTGGATGTACTGATGCTCATACCTTTACCTGGCCTCTTCTCAGAATAATTCACCCAGTAATTTATGGACATCAACCTTTTGAATTTGGACGAAAACATCGAGTTCATTTCATAAAAGAGTCCGGCGCACCTGAGGCAGCATCGCCAAGATGACCTATTTTATAAACTGAAAATGTGACCTACAAATATAGATTGGACGTTTGTTCTGGGAGGTCAGCATTACGCCAGACTTAGACGCACTTTCCTAAAGCCTTTTTATATTACAGCTCAAGAACAGTCTGGGCCATGCAGCTTGGAGACTAAACCAGTACTTAGGTTGACTTTAATGCTATTTTTATTAAGTACAAGGATGTAGCATTATTTATGGATGCTACAGACAAGTGATTTTCCCCTGTATCTGGGTTGGTCTTGCAGAGAGAGCAACTTTAAAATGTGTGGTTATTTATTCTGTGATTCATATAGAAAGAGGGGGGAAAAACATGGCTTTTGTCCAAAAATAACAAATTTATATAGTTTTAAATGTTGTAATCTGAGCCATTTATTAAGTTTTATCTCATAAAAAAACATAATGGAAACTGAGAAGTGTAATTTATGACTTTTAATGCTTGTGGGAGCAGTTAAAAAAATTCTTTAAAATGTTATGGTCATGTCCAAGTACGTATCTTGACCTAAAGTTGACTCAATGTTCAAGCCCCTCGGGATGCACTTACTCTCAAAAATTAACTCTGCACTAATAAATGCTCACAGGGGATGAGGGGTGTGGGGTTATCTGGTTCATTTTGCATGAGCACACAGTGGGAGAGAATGCAAATTAAGACACAAATCCAGTCTGACTGCTTTTATTTTCTGTGTTCTCAGTCGATGCATTTAATGCAAAGAACCCTTCGCATTAAATGCTGCAGCAACTGGATGCTGCAGCTTCCAGTAGCAGCATCTCAAAATGTTTCGTTTGGAGGCTAAATGAAGCCCATGCACCGCTTCTGAAAAAACAAAATCCTCTACAGTCAGTCAGTTGGTGGCATTCTTCTTGATTTGTGCTACAAATACGTAAACTATACATCAAACCTAAAAAACCTTATTCCTTCCTAATCCTTGGATGTTCTGCATCAAAGTGCTAGACACTTCCGTCAAGATTTTTTGGTTGTTGTGTTTGACACATTGCAAAAATGCTATATCTAATCTCATCACTTAGTCAAGAATATCCTAAAAATCTTCTATGGAGATGTAATCGAATAGAATATCCATCTTCTGACAACTCTGAAAATGAGAAGACTCAGGCAGAATAAAGACACATTAATATCTAGTTACCAGTAACTAGGCATTTCTTAGATGTAGATACAATTAAATGAAATTCCCTTTTCAAGTTAGAGCAAATATAGCAAACGTGCCGAACATTCAACTCTAGGGTGCGCTGTAATTAAGAGAAATTAATATTTCGGCTAGATGTTGTCGGACTTGCCTTGACGCACGGCTGTAGCTCTGCAACCAAGTCCCCTCAAGATGGGTTGGACACCTTTCCACTTCTTGAGAGACCAGAAGTGACCAAGTTCATTGGTTCCTCTACTTTGGAGTTCACTCTGGTTAAGTGAGAGAGTAACACACCACTCCTTGTCTACATGTGGGGAGACGAGCTCTGATCATTGTTTGTACTCATGCGTCACACAGTAGCTCAGATTCTTTTCTGGAGTTCCTGGAGGGGAACCCAAGCACTCCTGCCTTGTGCTGGGGGGCATCAACCTTCACATGGGCAATGACTGTGAGACCTGGAGGGATGTGAAGAATTGAACACCTGTGCTTATTATGGATTATCTATAAAAACCACCATGTTCAAGCAAGAGGAAGGGCATCTTAGGCTACTTTGTGGTCGACTCATCTGATCTCCAGCCGCAAATCTAGGACACTCAGGGGAAAGGGAGGGTTGTGATGGTAGAGGAAGAAGCTCAAATGTATTGTGCGGCTCTGGTGGTAACGTCTGGCAGAGTCTCTTGTCTGATGGAGTTTCAACTCTCACACCTGGGAGGGCTTCAAACACTATCTATCTATCATCCATTCCAGAAGATTTGCTTTTTACTCGCTCTACGGTTACAACAAGTGACATGTTGGGTTTGCTTGGGGCTCGGGCTTCCAGTTAGAGTTAATCGGATGCAACGTCCATGGGCAGGAATCGGGTCAGGTTGAATTGTTTTATGCCTGAACTAAACTCAAAAGACTGGGTCTCTGCTTAGGCTGATGCTCGTACGATCTGACCACTGACTGAGCAGATGATGAAGGATAAACTGACGGACAGATGGAGATTAGGTTATTTTTGGAGGTTATAATAGAGGTGGCAAAACAGTTGTTTTGTTTAGTATTGCTTCCAATAGCCTGTGGCGTCACCCTATTTTGATATGCAGTCAACCATGATGGAAATGCATCATCACAGCTTTCCCTTTCAGTGCCGAGTCCGGCGTAGGTTTAAACCCAATGTGGCTGCTAAAGACAAAAGAGAAACTTGCTAAACCGGGCAATGAAAATCATTATTACACAATGCAGATCATATGTATGTACTGCTGTGGGGTGTCAAACAGGAAGGGCGATGGCATTTGGTGGGACACTGGGGCACAGAGGGAAGATCTACAGGAGTGAGGTGTGAAGGGGGCGGCTTGAACTCGGTCCATAACGTCTTGCAGTTCAGATTCAGTCCTCCACCCAATGCCTCAGTCAGTTATGGCTCACAAACCGATGTAGCGCGCTTAAAATATTTTAGCACTTACCAAAACTATGCCGACAATGTTTGCAGAGCTCGCTCTCCACACTGAGTTTGAACCTGAATGCACGCCTCAACCTTTTGGCCACATGTTATCAATCTGTGTTTGCACTTGGAGACCTCTTGAGAAAATCCTCACTCTCTATTCAACATTGTGACAATCTCTTGAGCAATCCTCAAAATTTATACCCAGAGCCAGGGGGTTCGGTACTTTGTTGTGTAAAAGCAACCGTCAGATTAGATTTTTAGATGTCTTGTCATCTCCTCTGTGACACATTATCCAATCTTTGGATGTGTTTAAAATTTTCCTGTTGCACGAATGCTTTTTTTAATATATATATTTCTCCCTATTGTGTGCTTGCTGATCATTTACGGTCATGGGAAAAGAAAGAAAACATTGATAGAAGTCTGTTTTGTTGTATGAGGGAGTCATCATACATCAACCAATCAGGTTAAATCAGATCTTTGACAGAACAAATGAAGCTCTGTTCTGTCAAAGCTTTTTTTTGCAGCTACTTTTGTAGATTTTGCCACCATCTGTGGCATCATTCCATCATTGGCTACCTAATTCTGTTCAAGCCAAAGCTCTTAAAGTCAGTTTTTGTGTGCAGCACTTTGGATTGCCTGGTGCATGAATTATTTCTATCTAAATAAACTTCCATTTTGCCTTAACATTTACAGAGATGGCTCTTCTACTGAGGTAATGGGTACATTCTTTTTAACTTTTGTTGTATTTTTTTGTAAAAAAAAAAAAATAAAAAAATAAATAAATAAATAAAAAGACAGCAGGAGAAAGTCTCCTTGATGGTTTGCATCTGGTAACTGTTCCCTGTGAGCGTTGTCAGACAGCCAGCTGGCTCCAACTCCAACCCCTCACTGGAATGAACTTGTTTTAAAGCCCAGCTCTGCTCATCCTGCTATGACATGTCACAATGTCTGCAGCAGCAGCACAGTTTGGCTGAAACTAAGAATCCTGAGTAAGATGGACTTCACCCATGTGCTTTGACATGAAACCAGTTTTCAATTGGTTCGCGTGACATCACAGGTGTTGTTTGTGCTTTTATTTATTGACTGGACCGAGGTCCACACACAACAACATGTTGGTATTTTAGGCACTGCTTTCCTAAAAGAACTTGTGTTGTTCATCAAACATGGCTCTTTGGTGAGCTGCTGTTGTCTAAAGTGACGTGTCTAATATTTATATCCTGACTGTAGGATTTAAACTGAAAAAATTAAAAATCTTTCACATCAATATCCAAGTCCTGATCACAGCATTCACAGCCTTTTTATTCAGCTGCAGCAGTTGCACTCGACTGTGCTTTTTTTGTCTTTTTTTTTTTTTTTGCTTTGCTTGCAGTGGCCTTCATGACAAAATAACATTTGGATCTTTAATTTGTTCTGGAACAACTTTGAATAAACACATTTGTACAACAAAACAGGAAAAAGAAAAACAGGTTAAGGAAACTTGCAGTTGCTTTTCAGTACATCAGAATACCATCAAGTTCATTCAAAAAGGGAAACTGGTGAATTTTAAAGATTTGTTACATGAACAGTAATATACTTCGGTTATTTAACTTCTTTTTTTAATCGCGAGGATGTTTACCCAATTTATTTGTTCTTAAGAGAATTAAAATATGTTGTAAAGCTCATGCAAAATAAACTTTTATTAGAGAAATGTCAGTTGGACAATGTAAGTCCTTCTGTGTGAATGACTGGATCAGAGTGGTATGGAGGTCTAATATTTTTTTTTATAAAGATGACATATTTTTATTTATTTATTTTTACAACAAAATTGTTATTTCAGTCTCTAGTGACTATTGTTAATGATTATTATGCATGCCTGTTTTCTCTACTCTAGTAAAAATAAATAAACAAATGAATACCGTAATCTCATTATTTTTGAAATAAATAGTATCAAAATAGTATCTCAAAATAATGAGATAATTTATTTATTGTATTTTTTTATACCAGAGTGGCGGCAGCAGGCTTCCATAGATTATAACCTCAGGTAAAAAAAAAAAAAAATAGAACTGTCCCTTTAAACGTCTTGAACTGACGGGATTTAGGACCCAGCGGCTGACTGCAACCCAGACAATAGAAATATGATGGTTGGTTTTACCTGAGGGCTTCGCCGAACCTCTTCTTTAACCGTAATAAATGCTGTAACCGAACCGAGCCGAGCCCATGCTGCGGAGCCAGTGATCGGACCGCTGATGGAGCACATCCGACTACCGAAGGTAACTTCGGCTCTGCCTGATGCAGTCATTAGCTCCGCTTGTATTTCCGCATTAGAAGAAAAGCGTCAGACTGACAGACAGATTGAGGATGATGCATCTGATTTAACAAACACACACACACATGCTCGACGTGTGTCCTGCTGCCCCGCTGGCAGAGTGTGTCTGATGTATCCGTGTCCCCCACCCTGCAGGTGGAGAATGTCCGGCTGCTGGACAGAGTGACCCCCAGAAGGAGCAGGGTGGGCACCCTCTACCTGACGGCCACCCACAGCATCTTCGTGGAGAGCGAGGCCGGAGGCCGCAGTGAAACATGGGTAACTCATTATTGGTGCATTCAACTCGACCTCCACAACAGGGCAGAAATGATGTGTCGCTGTTTTTCTGTGTTCGTGTTCTGTGTTCATGTGGGCTCTGCGTGTTTTCCTCAGGTGCTTCACAGTTTGGTGTGCAGCGTGGACAAGCAGGCTGCCAGCGCCTCGGGTTGTCCTCTGCTCATCTGCTGCAAGAACTTCCAGATTCTTCACTTCAGCATCCCTAGAGAGCAGGACTGTCAGGACGTCCACCTGTCCCTGCAGAGGCTCTCCCAGCCCGGTGAGCTCAGACATTCCTCTCTACGTTCTTTAAAACTAGTAGTAGGCTGGGGAGAGTATTCATACACTCACTTTTTATAATGCACACAGTAAAGGACACACTGAGAAGAACATTTAGGCAGATATCCAACATTAATATTTAGGGATTCACCTTTTTTCACTTCCGATATCGATACCGATATCTGAGGCCTGGTATCGTCTGATTCCAATCTGATACGGTAAAACATTGCTGCATTGACTTGAAACATTTGTTTTTTAAGCACAGACATAAATTTATTAAATTAGTCCTTCGCTTGATGACTGCAGCAGTACAGCACACTTAAACACACAAATAGCTTCATAAACTTGGTCATCCATTAAAAAACAAAACAATGTCTAATTTGTTCAGTGAGCAAAATTAGGAGTATAGCAGCTAACATAAAAAAATAACTGTTATTTTTAAATGGCCAACATTTAAAATAAAGTGCAATTGGGGATTCCAAAGATAATGTCCAATAAATAACAAAACATGACTTCAATCAGAGCACAAACCATAGCATTAGGCTACATAGATCTTTCCTTATGTATTGGGCACAATTGTCACGATTCCAATCTAGAATTTTCTTCCATATCAAAACCGATGTAGGTATTGATATTGCTGTTGCCGATAACCGATATTTATCGACACTATATATATAATTTATTTTTTGAAGGCCATGAAAAAAACAACCACATTTCAAAAACATAAAATCTAACTGAGCATTTCTATTTATTTTCTAGTACAAATATCTCAGCAGTAACTTTTCAGTAAGATGTCGGGTCTTGTTTTATGTAAGAAATTCTTGGTTATTCATAAAACGGAGCAGTAGTTCCACTGGCAGATCTTTTCAATTAAAAGTGAAAATAAAAAATCTGCCAGTAAAACTAGTTTTCAAAAAAAAAAAAAACAGTCAACATGAGGAAGTCCTATTCCGGAAGAGGGTGTTAACGATCAGATAATACTGACGTGGGATTTTCCACCCTACATTCAAAAACAGAATATGATGAAAACCTACTGAAGGCTTTGAGGAACTGATTCAGTTTTCAGCAGGAGAACAAACCTAAAAACGGAGCCATTCAGACCTGGACTCTGCAGCCTTTATCATCCAAAGAGTCGATTTCGCCCTCAGTCCAGCCAAACAAAACCTGTTCAGAAACAAATAGATAAATATCTACAACAGGAATGTTGTCAATTTTAAAGAACCACTGCTTTATTTATTTATTTTTTTAAGAAGGAGAAATGTTTTAGTGTTTCAACTTAAAGATAAGAAAATAATTTTCTAATTTACTACAAGGCGGAATTAATCACAAAAACTTAAATTTCTTAATATATCTGTGTGAAAAGTATTAGTTAGTTCTTTATCATTGTTTATGAGCCGTTGTGGACAGTCTTTGATCTAAACCCTGGGTTTAGGTCAAAGCATACATATGTATACAGATGGTGTAGTCAAAGCACGCACCGAAATTCAATCCAGAATATGTGGCAAGACTTCAACTGTTTTTCACAGACCCTCTCCATATTCTCTGAATGAGCTTGAGATTCTTTGTAATGAATTACGCATCGCATAAAATTCAAACAAAAACATAGATGCGTTTGGTTCTTAATTGACAAAAAGAAAGTAGTTGCTTAAACATCTTTACAATCTAACTCCCACTTTTCTTCTGTGTCGGGCCTTCCAGAGCGTTACGAGGAACTGTACTGCTTCTCATACAAGCCCAACGTCGACGAGGCGGCGAGGCGGCAGGACTGGGCCTTCGTTGACCTCAAGGCCGACTTCAGCCGAATGGGACTCCCAAACGCGCAGTGGAAACTCTCCCCGGTCAACCAACACTATAAGGTCAAGGAGCCGACTTTGGAGTGGACAGATTTGATCCTGGTCCCTGCAGGAGGTTGAGATCAGGACATGATTTAATAAAGAGGCAGTGTTATGTGAAATCAAATATATATATATAATTTTTTTTTTGGCTTTACATCATGTTATACTGTTGTTTCTTAATAAGAAACAAACCTGGAGCATTGCTTTGATTCTTTCATGCATGTTTGAGAAGTCATTTAATCTCCATGGCAACCATTCAGCTGTGCAAAATGCCTGGGGGGGGGCTGAGGGCGTAGCTCCTCCTCAGAGCTGCAGTTTCCATGTTTCCAGTAAGGCGACTCCTCCGCTCGGCTCCTTCAGACTAGTCAGCAGCAATTAGCAAACGTCTCACTGCTGCTCGTTATATGAGCTTCCTCACCGCGCAGTTCTCGTAAAGAACAGGAAAGGGTTAATAGAGGAGCAATGTTCTGATGATTTCCTGAAGGTGGAGTTTTAGAGCCAGAGTTTCTTAAAGGGACAGAGGTCCAATTCCTTAAATTACAACATTACAACACTTGAAAGTGTTATTTGCATTTGAAATATTAACGATGTTAAAATCGTGTCTCTTTTGGGAAGATTATGTTCAGCAATTTCAACTTTTTTTTTTTTTCTAAGACCACGTTGTGGCAAAAATTAAGCTGGGCAAAAAAATTTGCTTTGACCAAAACCTTTTGATAAAGATGCTGCTAAATAATACATTTTAGGCCACAGCAGTCATATGGTGATTGTTTGCCTATTAAATTTGTGGTGTTGTTTTTTTTTTTTATCTAAAGGTGAGCGACACTTACCCTGCCGAGCTGTTTGTACCCGACTCCGCCACCCCGCCGGTGCTGGTGGGAAGCTCCAAGTTCAGAAGCAGAGGCCGGTTCCCTGCCCTGTCCTATTACTCCAAAGAAAACCATGTAAGTTGGTTCTATGTCTTATTTTCTACTTTAGCATCAGCGTTTCTTGCTGAACAGCAGGTCAAAGGTCCAGTGGAAGGATAGCAACAACAATCGCAATTTCCATTTGTCCGTCTCCTTCCCAAACAATTAAGTTTATTTTTGTTGTTTGTTTTTTAAATCACAAATAATGAAGATATAAGGCAACGTTTTTGGTGGAAATGTTCATTTTCTTGGGCCAGTTTCTTGAACAAAAATGATTAATGGGTCTGTTTGCTCGGTGGCAGCTTCTCTTCTGTCTCGCAGCCAAAATGTTTCACAATCTGTTAGGTAAGAGTGAAGACGTGGAGCTCAAAGTTTGAACAAATTGTGCTAAAAAAATTTTTAAAAACGGTTGTTGTGTGCATTGAGAGAGAGAGAGAGACGCAGCTATTGATTATTTTAGAAATCGATTATTCCGACGATTTATCGACTAATCGCATAAAAATTTGTCACATTCTGCAGTTTTTTCATTTAATCTCTGAAGTCTTTCCATAAAAAAATACATTAAAAGGTGCAAATATATAGTTGACTTTCTGTTTTCAAATAAGAAAATAAACATATTGCCTAAAATACAATAAGAAAGCTTTTCTCCATGGTAGGCTTGATCAGTTGTAGATTAATTGATTACGTTTTTGCACTAACCAATTCTGTAGAAATATATGTACCATGAATTTTATGACGTAGCTCTGATACCTTTTTAATGTCACAACATTGACAGAGCTCCACAAAGCGACATTCCAGAGAAATTATGAAAAAGCTGCAACTTAGTTTTTCTTTTTACAAATTTCTCTCTCAGAAAATATTGTTTCCCAAATGCTGATTTTTGTCAAACAGCGTTGCGGGGTCAGATTCCCAGGGTAAGCTGGACGGGGCTCTGTGTTTGCTACATTCTGGATCGTGTTCAGATCGGTTCCCTCGTGGCTTTTAAATGGAGATGTGAGAAACGGAGGGACTCTGTGAGTCCAAATGCAACATGTAGGAAGAGATGTACTAAACATTAATCTGCTGCTCTACTGCTCATTGTTTTAGTTTTTACTTTAAACTGGAGCTTTGCATGGAAATATCTGAACTGAAACTCTGTTTTTCTAGTCGTATATCAGGCGTTTCGGACTGGCGTTGTTGGTCTCTTTATGCCAACACTCGATACGGAGCAAAATTAGAAAGAGTTGTGAAAATATGACGATGGAGAAGAAAGAGGATAGTTAGAAAAACTTGTATTAATCGCAAACCAGAGTTTAGTAGTAACTAGTTACATTTATTTGATTTATTTTTTGGGACAAAAATTTTGTTTTAGGACTTTTACTTGAATAATTATGAAGGATTCTCACTCTTCTCACTGTGAGTAACTTCACTGAACGAAAAACAAGTTTGTTTTAACCAAAAATGATTCAGACACATACCTGCAGTTTTAAAGTTTCTCAAGTTTTCATATTGAAAGAAACTGATTAATTAGAAAAATGAATTCTCTTTTTGTTATTTTGTACTTGCCATTATTTACATGAATTATGTTACTGTTGGTATTTAAAATGCTGTTTTACATTATGTACTTGTATACAATTTCTTCACAAAGCTTTATATTTTTAACAATCGTTTTATCGTTTTGCTGATCAGATGCTCAGTACTTAAGTAGTTGTTTTACTTGTTTGTTGGGTTTTATTTATTCTTTTTACCTTTAAGTAATTTCTTGGACGGCTACTTTTTACTTTTACTCGAGTAAAAATATGTTGAGGTACTGTTGCATAAGTGCAAATCTTGGCTTCTCTATCCGCCTCTGATCCCATTCATAAACAATAAAATCGCCGCCTCGTGTTTTTCTATTATCATGCGGCTCTTTTAGACATCTAAAACAGTCTGTCTTTCACTCACCTGTTGATCACAACAATCCCTCGCAGGCTGCCATCTGCCGCAGCAGCCAGCCCCTGTCGGGTTTCAGCGCTCGCTGCCTGGAGGACGAGCAGATGCTGGAGGCCATCTTGAGGTCCAATCCCCGCAGCGACTTCATGTATGTGGTGGACACCAGGCCCAAGGTGAGCCCTGTGTGGAACCACGAGCCGCTAGCAGTGATATGTGTTCAGCTGTTTGGTTTTTTTTCCGCTGCATGTCCTCAGGACTTCCTGGTTGTGCGCTAGCTGTGCAGCGGCTAACATTACTAAGGTTTTCTGTAACGTATGTGTGTGTTGTCTTGTCCCTTCAGTTGAACGCGATCGCCAACAGGGCGGCAGGAAAAGGCTACGAGAACGAAGACAACTACTCCAACATAAAGTTCCAGTTCATGGGCATCGAGAACATCCATGTCATGAGGAACAGCCAGCAGAAAATGCTGGAAGGTAAAATCTCTGCGGCCTCTTCGGATGAAGTTCACACTTCAGATGCAGAAACAAAATGTTTACATCCAACAAACCTGACCGAGTACAAAAAGGAAGATTTTAAGTCATGATTTCAGTCATGAACAGGAACAAAAACCTATCCAAACTATCGCAACATTTTTGGGCAGATATTTTCTTGATCGATGGGACAGAAGTGCTTGATCATTATATATGGCATAAAACCAATACAGTTGTTAATCAAACGTGGTGGTGGTAGTGTGGTGGTTCAGTTCTTCAGCATTTCAACAACCTGCTGTGTTTGAAATCATAAATTCAAAGACTGAAAACCAGGATGGCACAAGCAGGTGTTGGATCTAAGAGCCAGTAGCTTTTTCACACCGGTTTGGATGTTTCACTTAAATATAATATCCTCATTTAAAAACCGTGTTTCTATTTACTCAGGTTGATTTTATCTGACATGAACATTTGTATTCTGATTATAAGTAAAGTCAAATTTACTTGTGTAGCACATTTCAGCAACAAGAAGCTTTACTTCATAGAGACATAATTCGGTCACGGATTATGAAACAAGCAATAAACATTGCATCTCGTCTGATGCCGTCATCAAAATCATCATGAAATACACATCAAATATGTAGACCAATGTTCAAGTTACTACGAATCAAAAGTAACTCTAACCAGGTTGGTTTTCAGTCCAGATTTAAAGGACCTCAGTGTTTCAGCTGTTTTGCAGTTTTGTGAAAGTTTGTTCCAGATTTGTGGAACGTCAAAACTCCATGTTGCTTCTTCCTGTTTGGTTCTGGGGATTCAAAGAAAGGAGGGGAAATACTTTTTCACTGCTTTGTACTTGTAGTTTCAGCTTGTGTAGTAAAAGTTGTTTCATTTTTAAGATGTTTTTTTTAACTCACTGTTTCTTCACCTTTTCTGAAGCACAGCGAGTGAATCTGAGGCCTTTGTGCTTCTATCCAGTTGTGGTCATGCAGACTGAACTGCTTCAAATAAGTCCACAGGAAGGTTCCTACTTATCGTCCAGGGGCGCTGGCTCCTAGGACGGCTTTGAATCCATCTGGATTTCATTTCAGAGGGCTTTTTTTCTTTGATTTCCCGGAGTGGACTGTCCCTAACATTATCCCCCTGGAGGGAGGCGGAGGGCGTGAGAATGATGTGATTTCAAGTCTGAAGAGTTAAGAGTTGGCTCAGTTTTGATAACTCTTTGCCGCCCCTGGCACTGAAGGGGAAGTTTTCAAACGCCAGGAGACGGCGGCGGTCCTTCGCTCTACACGACTGCACACTTCAGTGAGATTTACTGGACCCCCCAGCCTGGCAGCATTAACTCAGATTACCTTCCCAGGGGAGGCCGGGTCATCGAGCCACCGGCCCAGTGAACCCGATGACCTGCGTCTCTCCTGTCAAACTGGTGTAGCGTCAGCGGGAATCTCTGTTACCTATGTGATATTGATTGAGAATTGAGACTATGTTTTCAGTAGAATTTTTACATAATTCTTTATAGCAAATGTACTCAACTTTCTCATCAAATGGCTGGTTTTGGATATGGGTTAGAAAATGGTGGTTAAAAGTTGTTGAAAAATCTTTTTAGTTTCAAACTGACAGGAAGCTACAAAGCAGATGCTAGCTTTAGCTACTTTAGCTGTTAACACCTAATTTTATTCATTCAGAGCTTATAAATAAATTGTATGTCTGTCTCTACATAAAACAAGTATATAAAGCACTGTTACACAAATAATTTAAAAAGTTTTGGGTCTTCTTCGATGAGTGCTTGTGAAACAGAGAGTTGCTAGCTAACGTAGCAGGGCAGTCCTTATTAAAAATTGTCGCGTTCACTCCAACACACAAAACACAGACTTCACTTTGCTGATAGATGTTGGAGCATTTTAAAAATGCAGGATGTTCTGTCACAAAATAAAAAATCTCTTTGTGCCTGTTCATGTACGAGCTATCATTAACCTGGCACAGCTAGCTTGCTAGTGCTTGCATTTTATTGTTGCTAAGAATTCTGCTATATTATTGGCCATCGAAATGTTTTAGCCTTGCCATCTTAATGCAATGATGGCTTTAGCAATAACCTGTTAAAGACATGACCATAAAACATATTAAGCACAAGTTGTGTAGCTTAATTGGCCAATAGCGCAGCACAAGAAAGTGTCTTCATTGCATGTAAATCATCACCTGCACAATTTTTAGTTGATTTTAAATTTTTGTCTATCCTAAAGTGTTCGTCCTAGAAGCTACATTTTAATTTGTTCCTGATTAATCTGGGATAAATCTGTCTTGGGGGGTAGGGGAGTACCAGCTATGCACACTGTGGGAGAGAATGATGTTTCATAAACCCCATACATCAGGTCTGCTTCGCATTTCCTGCCACTGAGACAGCTGTGTTGTGCTTTCAGTGTGTGAGCTTCGTTCTCCCTCCATGTCCGACTTCCTGGAGGGCTTGGAGAGCTCAGGCTGGCTGAAGCACATCAAAGCTGTTTTGGATTCCGGCGTCTTCATCGCTAAGGTCAGTCTGCAGGCTAATCCCTGCTGTCTGTGTAACCGTTTCTTTAAGAAACGGTTTGTGAAGGTTGTTTTTGCGTAGTATGCAGGAGAAGTAGTGAGGAGGATGAGATGCATTGACTTAACTTCATTTTTAAAAATGAGAATCAGTTTTTTGGTATAATTATGGTAAGACATTTGTTTTCTTTTCCTGGCAGAATTGGTCCAGTTTATTTAATTTGATTAGTTTCCAATAGGACTCCAGAAGCTTAATCTTTGCTTGTTTTATCCATATCAACATTAGATTTGGATGTGTGCCTGCGATTATTGTCCAATTAGAAAACTCATGTCAAACTTTAAAATGCTAAGTCGATATTTCGCGATTGGGCAGAGAGAATTTTCCTAATTTTCAATGACTGTAATCCACATACTTAATTCTGCTGCTCACTCCTTAAATACATTTTCACTACAAACTGTAAAAAAAAATTAAGTAAAGAGACTTTCAAATTTATTGGTGTAATTTTTTGAGAAGTGTTGTCCCAAGTAAAAAGACGACCATTCATGATGAGCCTGAATGTTTAATTTTCTATAGAGAGGAAATCACTTGTAAATTCAATTTAAATTGCACTCCTAAGCCTGACTGGTAAGGTCTATTCATGGGAGAATTTTCCTGCCATAATTCGAGGCAACACATTTCCAGTCTGAAAGCAGGATTTCATGTCTGTCTTCTCAAACTTGTAATGCTTGTTCTCAAAATTTCTTCTCTCTTTCTGCTGTCCTTTCTCAAATCGTTCTCCTCACGCTCAAAACTTGCGGACATTTGCTCGGCTCAAATGTCCCCTCACAAACCTCTCTGCTCGTTTGTGAAACGTTTTCTGCTCTGTGGGAACAAAAAGTACCTTCGCCTGGCAACCTTTCAGCCAATAGAATGAAAGTGTTGTACTGGGTGCGTTTGTTTCCCGCTAGCGGGTGTGCCTGTGTGGCTGCTGTCGACTGTAGCAACCTGCGCCGCCCACTGGATGCAGGGAGAAACGGCCTCAGCTTTCTGCTTCGTGTCACAACTTAGAGTCAAGGATTTTGCCCAAACACTCTGCAGTCGGTTGATGTGACCAACACTGAGGTGCGTCCAAGAAGTCTACGTGTGCCTTGTGCTGTTTCTGGGAACGCCTTGGGATTCCCCCGAAGGAGCTGGCAGGTTTAGCACATGTGGGAATATATTTCCATTAGCTAATTTCCATTGTACATAACACATGACACAGGGAGCTAAAAGAAGAAGAAATCAGGTTGATTTTCAGAACCAGACGATGAGACGGGGTACTGGGATAATTTTGTCAGGAATGAAAATGGCTGTGTGTGTCTCTGATTGTTTTTATTGTTTTTACACGCAGGCTGTTGCAGAAGGCATCAGTGTCCTGGTCCACTGTTCAGACGGGTGGGATCGCACCGCCCAGGTGTGTTCAGTGGCCTGTGTGCTGCTGGATCCCTACTACAGGACCCTGAAAGGACTCATGGTAAATCTACTCATCTGTTTTTTTTTTGTTTTTTTTTTCTTCATTTAACCTCTTGTGATGGATTGCTCTTGTCTAAATTCAATCAACTCCATTCTGGCTTCAGTTTTTGGTGTCTGATGCAAAAACATTCTGTTTCCATATGTGTTTGGAGCATAAATTATCATAGTATACAACCTTTATATTGGTTACAGTCTCTTTCTTTTCTGCACGTAGGTCCTCATTGAAAAAGACTGGGTCTCATTTGGACACAAGTTCACTCAAAGGTTTGACTCTAATCGTAACGTCTTGCAAAATCATTCGTACTGATTCAAAATGGCTCCTTAACAGACGATTAATCGATGGGGTTCAACATTCTTTGTTCTTACTCTGATATCCCCGATTAAAATCCAATCAACTGCGTTTAGAGGTTGCCTAGTTAACATGCAATTGGATCTCAGCTCCACTTAACCACGTTTCATCTGAAAATGACGGATGATGAGGAAGCAGCTCAATTTGTTGGAAGACGGCAACGGACGAATACAGACCAATTCTGGGTTACAAAGGTTGGACGGTCAGCTTCCAGCAGGACAACAACAACTAGACCTGCCACGAAAAGTCTGGATCGAAGCATAATCAGGGGCTTGAATGGCCCAGTCAAAGTCCAGATCTGAATTCAGTTGAGAATTGATTTTTTTGTTTTTTACATGTCATCTCCATTCAGTCTGACTGAGGCTGAAATGTTTCTAAAAAAAAGCATATTTTTCAGTCTTTAAGATGTCGATACTTCTAGAAAGTTTTAACTTTATGGGGCTGAATACAAGTGCATGCCACACTTCTCAGATTTTTGCTTGCAAACAATGTTGGCATTTTCCTCCAACTTCACAGTTGCCGTAATTACCACTTTGTTTTGGCCTAAATAAGAAAAAAAAAACTCAAAATGTGTTTGTGACGTCTAGTGTCAGATCTCACTGGGATCTCCCTGCTGTGTGTTCAGGGATAACCGAGTTTCTTCCCCCTCCAGATGCAACCACTTGGCTGGAGACCCCAAAGAGGTGTCTCCGATCGTCGATCAGTTCCTGGAGTGCGTGTGGCAGCTGATGGAGCAGTTCCCCTGTGCCTTCGAATACAACGAGAATCTCCTGATCACGATTCACAGCCACATCTACTCCTGCCAGTTCGGGAACTTCATCGGCAACAACCAGCGGGAGCGGAGAGAGCTCCGGTGAGGATTGAAACCTTCTGTCGGGAGTCGCTTCTTCCGTTTTTTGTGTTTGTTTTGTTTTTTAATGGAGACGCCTCGGCCTGAGGAATCTGTAAACGCTAATGTCGTCTTTTCTTGTCATGAAAAGTGTTCATGAAAAGACTCACTCTTTGTGGAGTTACCTTTGGACGAACCGCGCTGAGTTCATCAACCCGCTGTACAGACAGAACCACAGCCAGTCTCAAGGACTCCTGCGACCATCTACCGCCCCCTACTGCTTTAAGTAGGTACACTGTCTGTGCGCAGAGGGGGTAAAAGAATAGAGTGGATTTGGCGCCTCCCTCTCCCCTTTTTCAAATTAAATGAAACATTTGTGCTACATTTGTGCAGCAGAAGTGTCCATCATTTTAAAGATGCGAATAAATGTTTCCGGACGTTATTGAAGGTTAGCCAGCTGGGCCACGGCGGCAAAATCAAACTAAATATGTTGGCAATCAACTGTGAAGCACAGACTTTTTTATTTTTTCTGTTTGTACCGCTGCAATTTTTAAGTTTTCAAAAAAACATCACCAGACATCAGCCTGCCACACACACATTGACAAAACCAAACAAAAATGGGTAAAAATTAATTTTGCTGTTTTAAAACCTTTGTAGCAAAAATCACAACAAATTTTGACTGATTTTTAATCTCATTGTTTTCATTCTTTTTTTTATTATCCTGGTAAAATATAGGTTTCATAAGATAAAATAAATAAAAAGTTGATAAATTAGTTTTTTGTAAATGTGAGTGGCTCTAGTTGACCTTTGATGACCTCTGGAAGCGTTCATATTTTAAAAAAAATTGTCAGCTTCCTAAAACAAGAGCCTAAAATATCACTTTTGGCAATGAATGACTCGTGTTACTATTGTAGAAAAGTGACGAAATTTTTGCTGCACAACGTTCGACACCAATCTTGTTTCACTTGCAGGGCACCGATTTCAGTCGGACAGAAAAAAGTTGCGCATATAATAGAATAAAATCAATAAAATCATCTGGATTGCACCAGCAACTCCCGACCCCACTAAGAGACAAGGGTGCAAGAAAATGGATGGATGGATGGATGACAAATGTGTTTGCCTGCACAGATTCTGGAGAGGACTGTACAACCGGTTTGACCGCGGGATGCACCCCCGACAGTCGGTGGAGGATTATTTGAGGGTCATCCGAGAGGAGACGCAGCAGCTGGAGGAGCAGCTGGATTCCCATAAGCAGGTACGACGAAGGTGGACGACGAGAAACAAACGTCCAGCCAAACCGTTTCCGGTTTTAACCACAGCTTCTCTGTCAACAGAAAATTGCCGAGCTGGAGCAGGAACAGGGGTGGAGCGATGCCCACAGAGCTGCCGCGTTTGATCAGAGCTCAACGGTGCGGGCTCTGGGGAAGAACCTCGCTGTGGCCAACACTCCTCAAGACTACACCGGCGGCCTCCTGGCCAGCACTCCCGGAGCGGCGGACGGCCCGCTGGTCCTCGCGCCACAGGATCCTGACCAGACTGCGGACCCCAACCTCTCCAACGGCAGCGACCCGGAGTCCGGGATCGCAGACGTGAGCTGCCGTTCCCCCCTCAGCGAGGACAGCACCAGAGACCCGGACTCGGATGAGGCGGCCTACTCTGCGTACTCGGCCGCCTGAGCAAAAATGTAGCAGACCCCGCCGGGGTTTGGAAAGGGGGGCGTCCAACTTTCGTTTTTAGTTTACAGTGTTTGTGGGCAACTCCTGGTTTCCTACAATCCTGAAGCTGTAGCTGACTCCCGTTTTTCATAGTCTGCAGAAAAGGAAAAGTACATAGCTGAATATTTTTAAGCTGTCTAATCCGATCTTCCACGAAGGCATAATAATTAAGATCGACTTATAGAGACTAAAGGAAGCCATATGAACGTCCATGTCTGTTTGTAGAATGCAATCTTCCAGAAAGTTTTAGCTACAGACAGTGTAAAAGTCTTGACCATTTTCTCACAGTTCAACTGCAAACTTCAGTGCATTTAAGTTTGGGCTTCATTTGATAAACCAAAGTGGAAGATTCTTTTTTTTCTTTTTCTTTTTTTTTGGTTTACAGACTGAAATATTTGCCTAAACATTTTTTTTTTTAAAGTAGCTCAAGCATAGTCAGGTTGAAGGAACAGCGTCTGTGAGCGAAAACATCCCAAAACAGTCTTCCAACAAAAACATACTGAGTTTATGACTGGGCTTTGACTAGGCCATTCTATCTCATAAATGTGCTTTTACTTTATGTTCAGGGTTTTCGTCATGCTGGAACTTTAACCTCCTCCGCAGGTTTTAGCTTTATCCGTCTTCCCATCAGCTTTTCGTTTCTCATCAGAGAAACGCATGCCCACAGCATGACACTACCACTACGTTTCGCTGCGTATTCATTCTCAATGCCTGGCAGAATTTGAATAGATTCCAGATGAACGATGCGTTTGCAAGGATCCCGTCCACTGGCACCAGAGAGACGCGCCTGATCAGAAACGAGAAGAGAAGAGACTCAGACTGAACCTGAATCGGCAGGAATGTGTTTTGTTGATGCTGTGTAACATTCATTGTTATTTGTCTGGCACATTGTTCTCATTAATGTTGTCGTGTGTTTTGCATTTGACGCTTTTAGCTTGACCTGGAGAGCAATACTTGTCCTGTTGTATATTTATTATTTAATGAATGTCAGATATTACAGGACCACGGTGTGATGGGAGCATGTGAACACAAACGTATTGCTTCCTTCAGATTAGTAATTCAGCTTACAAAGTATTCTTTCTACTATAGACACTATTAAACTATTTGTTCTAAATCTGCTGTATTTTTAAGTGTGCATCATATATTACTGTGCAGCTATACATTCAAATGAACCAAGAGATGATAAACCAACGCATGGCAGCATATTTTTGTACTATGATTTATTATTTTTGTTATATTTTTTTGTTAAATGCTTGGGGGAAGGAGGTTCCATCAACAAAAATATCAGTCAGTTTGAATGTTGCATTTATTTATATATAGAAGTTTTACAGATTTACACCTGTGGTTTTATTTGTTCAGGTAAGCAAAGAGCAACTTCAACTGCCGTAAATGTAATGGTATGGAAACATCATGTGAAATAAATATAACATTATACGCGTCTTATTGGTTCTGTGTTTATATGAACTAAAGGCACACACACATTCAGAATAACCAGTGATGTTGTTTGTTGGTGTTTGGACACATCTGGGGGAAAGAAATTAAATAAACATCCTCATAGTGACAAGAGTTTCTTCTCTAATACGTCATTTTAATCAATCACAGTCTACTTTGTGAAATCCAGAATCTTTATTAAGTATAGAAAGTCGAGTTCCAAGCAAAAATCTCACATGGCGTTTCCTCATGCCATGGACTGTTTATTAGATACATGCTTTGCCTCTCCAGATCACTGAGAATTGCAAAGTTTCTTGCTGATGACACACAATTTATCATGTAAAAAAAACAAGAATTACAAAAATATGCATTAAAGGGTGATGTGCAAACTAAATAACAGTAGGATCAAATTAGACTGTCACTGACTTTGAATCTGTCCAGCTGCTTGGACTGAACTGACTGTTTTTGTAAAGTACCCTCGAGAAGATCTTTGTTGTGTATTGGTGCTAAAGGAGTTAATGCTGTTATGAGTTAATACTCATAAATTCAGGAGTTAGTACTGAAAGTAATTACAAGTAAACTTGCTTTGTAATCATCAATGTCCTTTCAAAGACATAATACGGAAAATTATTATTTTTACAAGTTAAACAATGTCTTCATCAGTTTAAGTCATGTTTCATTATCACATTTCACTGTTATATAAGAAATAGCTTTGGCTGTAACTCTACCTTTTTTTTCTGTCAAGTCACGAATTTATGGAATCACATATCCAAACATAGACAATTGCACAGTCTGAAACATCTCTTATTATACTAATGTTACTATTAAACACTATTTTTAAAAATCCATCCATTTACATCATTTGAATTTTATGTTCCTCTTTTTTTCTTTGTTTTCAGCACCAAGAATGAGATTTACTTATTGTATTCAAATAATTCTAAAAGATGTGTTGCATTTTAACACGTATTGGTACTTCCCATATACTTGTAGGCTCAATAAAGACTAAAAGTTGATAAAACTTTACTACCTGAAAGAGATATCAAGTGAAGATTCGTTTGAGAAATGAAAGAGCCGGCCAATTTAATCTAAATGAACTGAATCCTAGAAAAGAGACGGATGGCCCATCGCCGCTTGCTGTAGTTGGGCGCTGGGAGGGGAGAGAGAGAGGGAACGTAAAACGTCCCTTACTTTACACGCCTGTTTCGATTTTACGTGATGACGTTGTGGAGGCTCAGCTATGATGGCAGCCGTAGGTTGACATCAAAACGATACAGAATATTAAGTGTCTCAAAGTTAGCGGAAAAGCCCCGACACAATAACACAGATCACACTAACATTTTTCAGATAGCACACGCTTTAACACACACCTGCCCGGTTAGGGGAACGGTAAGTTACCGAAGCAACGTCCACCTTTGCTGTATCAAAGTGGAGCCTGGTGTGTGTTTCCTGCGCTGCGACTTCAACTCGTTTGTTTCATGTTCTGCATACACTCCTGTTAAATTGTGAAGCTAGCTGTTTAGCTGGGGAGGCTAATAAAAGCATAAACAGCGTTCAGTCCACTCTCCCCACTGGTGTTCAGCAGTTCTGCGTGGGTAACCTGCTAACCGGTAACCTAGCTAGTCAGCAGCTGTGGAGCCGAGCTAATGTTTGAACACGTCCCGTTTGACAAGCCGCTCTCCCACTGCGCTCCTGTCATGCTAACACTGCTGGAACAGGCTGTGAAACAATTACTGCCGCTGTTGCTGTGAAATATAAGATTTCCTGGCGTTTATGTGACTTGTTGGCAAGTCACTGGACTGGTTATGAATGGTCTCCTACTGCAAACCACAAAGTCTTATTAATGGAAAGTTTTGGCTGTCTAAATTTCATCCTGACATGATGTGTTGTCCACCACACAGCAGTTCCCTGAGTCACTGGCCTGTATGTTCTCTGTGTTGTACGTGAAGCGGCACTATGCCCGCAGCCACTGTGGATCACAGCCAAAGAATATGTGAGGTTTGGTCCAACAACCTGGAGGAGGAGCTGAAGAGGATCCGACAGGTCATCCGAAAATACAACTACATTGCAATGGTAAGTTGGGATTATTCAGTTTAGCAATTTGTGTCAAGTTACTGTATGCAAAGTTATTTAATATCAGCATTGTCATGTCAAAATGTGTGGAAATGTGCAAAACGTATTAATACAGGCTAAATGGAGCTGTTATCAACACCCGATTTCCTCATTTGTGTTGGCAGTGGTAATATTTGTCATGCTATCACTTAATCACTAGCTAAGTTAAATTCACCAAGCACAAAATACGATACATTTCTAGTATATGTTTGTGCCAATTTTGATTAATAATGTCCCAAAATTAACTTTGTCTTGAAATTAGAATGTTATATAATACTGATTACAAACATTATAATATATAAAGGACAAATTAACTATTCATAGAATGTTCAGTGGAAGGAAAAAATGTGAGACACAAGCAACAGCGTTACCCACAGCTGTGAAACCATGAAACGTATGACTCTGTTGCATGTTTATTTAAATTTTCTAAGAAATGAATTTATCTAACTTAACTGAAATAAACACAATTTATTACTGTGTATTAAATATTTAGTTTTCACGTTTTGATAATCAAATACTAAACTAAACTTTTTGATCATATTTTAATTTATTGACTCACCAGCAACAAACTGGTAGTTGTTTCTTTCCTACTGGCGAGTGCCGGTCTCCCAGATGCCATCAGCGCCCTTCCTGGGTAACAGCGGCTCGCTCTCTTGCAGGACACGGAGTTTCCGGGCGTTGTCGCCAGACCAATTGGAGAGTTCAGGAGCAACGCTGACTACCAGTACCAGTTGCTGCGCTGCAACGTGGATCTGCTGAAGATAATACAGCTGGGCCTCACATTCATGAACGAGCAGGGAGAATATCCTCCTGGAACGTCAACGTGGCAGTTCAACTTTAAGTTCAACCTCACGTAAGGTCGCCGTCCTGTCAGTTTCTTATGTTGCCTGGGTAAATTTTGGAGAGCTTACAAAAATGTAAGAAACACAACTTGTCCTGGAACATAGAAGCTAGACTTTATATATATTTATTAATCACAATTAAAGACTTTAATTTATTAAAAAAATTAAAGACTTTAATGCAATAATTTTGATTAATTCATTACATAGATTTTAATGTGTTAACATTTTTTTTGCACAATTAATTAAAAAAAATTTTTACATACAAAAGTTCCCGGTGGAACCTTTGCATTCATGTGTTCTGGTACGCCAGTAAATCTGATGCACAAGCAATATCCTCAAAGAGCAACAGTGACTTCTCTTGGCTCACTTTGTTTCAAAAGACGATTTAAGGGGATGCTTGAGAATACAACTGTTGTTTCCCAGTAGTGCTAAAAAGAGTTAGCTTGTCAGCAAAGCTTTTCAGGCCTGAAATAGCATTTGGAAGCTAAACGCTAATGTCAGCGTCCACAGCTCACATTTCTAAAGAAGGACTTGCTCAAAGACGTTGAAACACCTGGAAGCTGAATGGCATTTTGCACCAATCTGATGGTTGAAAAACCTAAATAACAGTTTAAAAACAATAAATGTCTTTGTTGTTAAACTCATTTGTCTGTTTATTCAATAATTTAGCAGAAAAAAAAGTTTTGAATTGAAAATATTGCTCATTTTGTCAATATATGGTTTTCGATTAAAAGTGTATTAATTGATTACAGATTGTGAAATTAACTTTTTTTTAAAACGTCAATCACATCCCTCCAGTAATCATAATTATAATATTTAAGCACAGAATGTGAAGAATAGCCAGCTGTTACAGTGAAATTAGCAACAAGAACAAAAATCCCACAATCCAACTGGGTGTCACCATTTTGAGGTTTCAGCTGTTGCAATTTTACCCATGCAAACTTTACATCACTGTTCCTGACAGCCACTGACTGGTGTGCATGTGTGAGTGTGCGTGTGTGTGTGTGTGTGTGTGTGTGTGTGTGTACGTGTGTGTGTCTGCCGAGCTGAGTAGTTCAGATCAGAACTCTGCGGTTCTGTTTCTCTCTTCATTAGAGAAGATATGTATGCACAGGACTCCATTGAGCTTCTGACCACTTCAGGGATTCAGTTCAAGAAGCACGAGGATGAAGGCATCGAGACGCTGTACTTCGCAGAGCTGCTGATGACGTCCGGAGTGGTGCTGTGTGACGGCATCAAGTGGCTGTCTTTTCACAGGTACGCCGCTCTTGTTCCCGAATTTGCCTCAAACCGTCGCAGTCAAGATTTCGGCGCCGGCACCGTTTTCTGTTCAAAACGTTTGTCCCGACATTCCCCTCCGTTTCCTTGTTTGTTTGGGGTTTTTTTGCAGCGGCTACGACTTTGGATACCTGATCAAGATCCTGTCTAACGCCAACCTGCCAGAGGAGGAGGTGGATTTCTTTGAGATTCTCCGCTTGTACTTCCCGGTCATTTATGATGTCAAGTACCTCATGAAGAGCTGCAAGAACCTGAAGGTACTCTGAGAAATGGCAGAGGATTCCTGGTTTTAGTTTATGCTGGGAAACTCTGATTCCTGAAGTAACTGTAAGGGTTGATATCCGATATTAAATCTCTGGAACTGACAGAAACTGTTAACGTTTCTGCCTGATGGCCTCAGTTCTGCCACCGACGCTGCAGCTGGAGCAGAGTGATCATGGCAGGACGGAGACCCAAATGGTGTTAAATGGCACCATGCGGCAACAGTCCGATAAATGATTGATGGAAACAGTCAAACACGTCCAGCAGGAATTCAGAGCTCGTTCCTCCTACATGCCGGACACAGGCTTTGGTTGCTCCAAGCTGCTCTCATATGTGACGACTTTTCTGTTTCGAGGTGTTTAAGAAACAAGAAATTAAACTCGCTTCAGATTTCTAAATTAGATAATACTGGTTACTTCCTGTTTGAGCTCAGGTTGTTCTTTTCACAAATACTTCTGTCAACTTAAACTTATAGTTTTTACTAATGTCTTGTATTTTTAATCTTGCAGAGTTTCTTTCTGTCAAAAGATTAAGAGTTCAGTAAAAATAATCCCATTTTTTCCTCTCTGTCTAAGTTCCTATCATCCTGCAGTGTTCCCCTCCGTCTGCGAAACACGACCGTATTATCTAGAGACAAGCTGCCCGTGGCTTGTTAGCGGTGCTGTCCTCCATTATGTGGACTTGCTGAGCGTGACTGACGGCGCTTTGTGTTCAGGGCGGGTTGCAGGAAGTAGCTGAGCAGCTGGAGCTGGAGAGGATCGGACCGCAGCACCAGGCCGGCTCCGACTCTCTACTCACCGGCATGGCGTTCTTCAAAATGAGAGAGGTAGGAGCCCCGAGTCAGCAGCCTGACGCGGAGCTTCGCTTCCTTTGGCTCTCAGCTTCCAGGGGAGAATATTGATTCTGCTGGGTATTTGGCCTATTTCAAGCCTAAACGTGGCCGTTTCTCTTAGAAGAACAACCCTAAACGTACAGCCGGAGCTACAGCGTAAAAATGTAGCTCAGGGGTGCCCAAACTTTTTGAGAGTAAGATCTACGTTTTCTCTCACCAGCCGCCTGAGATCTACTTCATGACACAAAGACATAAGAATTGCAATTAAACTCTATTTACTTATTTTATATGTGAATATACATCAGTTATAGCAGAAATAATAAACTGACAGAAAATCAACATGGCCTAGTCAAAGTCGAGATGTCGTTTTGGTGTGTTACAATTGTCGCCAAACCACAAAGACACACGAAATAACACACTTATAAAAAATAAGTCGCTGAAACGATTAATCTGATTATTGAAATAAGTGTCAACTAATTTAGTGATTGATTAATGGATTAAAAAAACTTTTTTTAGTAGATTTTTTTTTCTTAAAAAAAAGGCCATTTGTTAGAACGACGTACTCAGACATACCCAAAACTGTACAAAAATAAACATTTGCATTTAGAAACAAAACAATCTGTGGATTAATTTTACCCAGAACTCCTGGTGTTTCTACACACGCAGAGTTTTAGTTTCACTTGACTCAAGTTTAGTAAGAAATTACATAAAATCTCCTATTAAGCTACTTTTGCTATGAAATTATTAATCGGTAAATGCAAGAATTTATCAATTAATCTACAAATAATCAAGTGTTCACTAAAGAAATACTATCCATTTTAGGCAATAAAATGTTTTTTAAAGAGAATATTTCTGTTTTTTGATTAATCGTCAGAATAATCAATTACTAAAACGGTTTAAAACAATATAAGCATTACTAATATTCCAGTTGAACAGTGTCACGAACATGTGTTTTTATTTGCCTCTGTGGCATTTAGAGCAAAAACAAATTTTGGTTATTATTGTTATTAAATTTTTTTTTACTTGAATCCCAACACCACTGATGTCCTCCAATCCCAGTTTTGTAAACCACTCGTTTACCACATTTACCCACTTAAATCAATGAATGTTTATGACCGTAATTACGGTTGAAATAGTTAATCCAATTAATTGTGATCAGTTTCGTAATCGATTAATTGTTAATTGGAGAATAGAAGCAGAACCGGCTGAGCATTTCATGTTAGAAGCAATTTCTTTAGCTGCAGATGCTATAAATGATGTTTAAAATAAATGAGTTCACTAAAGGAATGCCAAGTTATTACATTATAGGCTAAATTTAAAATTTAATTAGTGTTTTTTATATATATATATATTCTACATAAAAGATTTAAGTAAAAATCTGTAGAACGTTCACATTCTCTTTTATCCTATTAATCGATTAAAGATCCAATACGCTAATTGGTAACTAACGTAGTCGTCGATTTCTGTCCCAGTTGTTTCTGCTGATAATTTTTTTGTGACTATCAAACTGTTATGATTTTTTCCCAGTATGATGTAGTCACACATCTGTATCTCTGTCCGCCCTCCTCCTTCCCTCCAGATGTTCTTCGAGGATCACATCGACGATGCGAAGTACTGCGGCCACCTGTACGGTCTGGGCTCGGGTTCGGCCTACGTGCAGAACGGAACAGGAAACGCCTACGAAGAGGAGGCCAACAAGCAGCAGTCGTGACATCGCCGGAGTCTCCCACCGTCCCACAGTCCGGCCCGGTCCGAGGCGGCGAGCCGGTTCCACCACCATAACGGAGGAACAAAAACACCGACGTACATGCGCGTTATTTAGCTGTCTTTTTTTTTTTTTTTTTGTCTTTTTCTTCCCCATCGGCCGTGCCCATCTCAGACGAGCGGAAAAGAAGCGCGGCCGTCCGCGCCGCGAGCCGCATGCGCGCGAGTTTAGCCTTTTATCCCTTGCGAGGCGGCGCCACGACGACGCTCGGTTCGGTTCGAACATGCCTGAAAAGATGGGATTTTAGTTTTCCCTCAAGTGTTCTGCAGACATGTTTATTGCACTTTACGAAAGAAAAAAAAAAAAGCAAGAAAAAAACAAAAGAAGAAGAAGCTCTAACCTGATTTTATACGGAACGCTGAACACGTTTGCGGTGCGTCTCCGTCTCCTCTCCGTTGCCTTCCGTGTTCCTGTTTTTTTTCTTTGTTTGTTTGTTTGTTTGTTTGTTTTTTACATCGCAAACATGTCAACTCTCCCACCGCCGCGAAAGCAGCTTCGGCCTTTACACACTCGGCCTTAACACTAGCTTGATTCTTCTCTTTTAAACCTTTTAATTTATTGTGCCGTTTACGTAGACTAGTGACCCTTTTCAACACTAAACAAAAAATAAAATCCTGACGGATCGAGACGGAAGTCCTCACCGAGTGCGTGTTCGCCGACACTTGAATCTTATGTTCTTGATTTGTTCACGTGACGAGAATGTTTGTATCGACTTGAATAAGCTCTGATTTCACTGTGAGAAACGTCTCCTCCTCATCCAATCATTTCTGTCTTTTTTTTTCTTGTCGTACGAATAGCATGTATCCAGATGCTTGTCATCAGGAGGAATGCGTGTCATTTTTGCGCGTGTGTGTGTGTCTGTGTGTGTAAACGCTCTCGCTGACAGACGCACACATAGTCAGATGCATGAGCTCTGTATAATCAACCAGTGACACAAGCAGCTTTTCCCATTAAACAAACCCAGTAGGACATGCTGACGTCAACCTGAACTCCTCTGCTCAGAGTTCGTTTTTCTTTTATTGTTTTAACGGAATAAAAGGGAGGGGAGAAAAAAAGCCCTTTTCTTCGTAGTTAACACTACTCGAGTTGTGGAACGCCTCCTTCCTGTATCGTCGTCCGGTTTCGGGCGCAGAGCGGACTGCATGCGTTTCAAAACGTCGGACTCGAAGCTGACTTGTTGATCGGTTCCCGCTTCTAGGCGTGTTAAGGTCGTAGGTTAGCAGCTTCTTATTGACCTGTGCCTCCGAACGCGACGTGCGCTCCCTTTCTTTGTTCTGCAGCTCATCTCTCACACTGTAAAAGAAAAAAAGAAACGATATGCAACGTAAAGAGAGGAATGTTTTTAGAAGTTTTTTTGTAAATAAAGGCTTGAAATTTTTCTACCGGAAAAAGAAAAAAAAAAGAGTTCTTGGCTGTGAAATCTTTTGGTCATCTAAATAAACCGCTGGAAAGTTCATTGTAGTAATTGAATTTGAAGAGATGAATATAACTAAGTAAATATTTTAAGGGGTTGTTTCTGGATTTTAAAAAAAATAATAATTAAAACCACAATTTAGATTCGGAAAATTAGAATTGAACTGATTAAAAATAGATTTTTATGCTAAACCTTCAATGGAGTTTTACCCCACTTATGGTTACACTAAAAGTCTAATAAGTAGTGAAAGTGACAGTTCTGTATTTAGGCATATTGATAGAAAATTGAGTGGAAGGAAAGAAAAGGATGTGAAGCCAAACCACAGACATCAGCCATTCATAAAACTATTTTATAACAGGATAATAATGTGCTTAACAGAACTTCAAAATAAAGAATTAAAACCAGGAGGGCTAAACTACATTTATCACCCAATTTCGTTATAATCCATGTAACTTATTGCATGGTTTCTATTATAATAAAGACTATTATTATTATTATATGGATCAAATTGTTATGTCTCTATTAATGGCAGAAAAGCCCCCAAGTGACCCTGAAATAACTTGAAACGGACAAAAAATAATAGATAAATATTTGCTGGAAATTGACCAATAAAGATGAGACATTTCTTTAACATCCGTTCTAAGTTTCTTATGATATGAAGTTTGATTCATTCCTTTAATGTTAAATTCCAAGAAATGTTTAAGAAACCCAAATGCTGTCCATATGGTCTGAGTTATTTTTACTGTTCTCTCCTCTGTTTGTTCAGTTAGCATCAGTAAATATCAACACATTTTACAAATGCACTTAGTGGTACATGTATATATATATATATATCATATCAGATATATCTATCTTGTGTGTAAAGAATCACATTACAAACTGGAATGTGTTATTATTTTGTGGTACACAGCCGTACAGTCACCTAAAAAAGAAGCAATAAATACGTCTAAATTAAGTCTAAATCACCTACTCTGCTTATAATTAGTACTTTTTCAACAATATTGAGGAATTGTTGACTTAAAAAAGTCTATGTTGCTGAAATGTTGCTTGTCATATCGAATGCAGTAAGGTGTTTGGGTAACACTTTATTTGTTCCTAACACTGCCATAAACGTAACACCTGCTATGAACATGAAGGAGAGGAGTGTTCATGAATGTAGTGTTCATGAATGTTAATGACTGATGTCTTGAAGTGTCATTCGGAAAATAATGACAATGC
The DNA here is from genome assembly GCA_903067075.1 of Micropoecilia bifurca. Taxonomy (NCBI): domain Eukaryota; kingdom Metazoa; phylum Chordata; class Actinopteri; order Cyprinodontiformes; family Poeciliidae; genus Micropoecilia; species Micropoecilia bifurca. The sequence goes on from CAEGAF010005029.1 coordinate 30,794, forward strand.
AAAAAACATTTAAAAGTGCCAACTTTGCACGATTTTGTAAATAATGACACTTTAAAGCAAAATTGGCACGTTTAATGGACTTTTAAAGCAACATTGCATTTAAAGTGCAATGTTGCTTTCGTGTTCAGGTGTTCTGTTTATGACCATGTCAAAAAAAAGCGTTACCGTTTGCTCTAGAAACCAAAAATACTTGGTAATATTTAATATTTCTGCAGGGTGTTTTAGGTATTTTCTCACAGGACAAGTCAAGATGGACTCATACGGTAAACTGATTAAAGCCGTAGTCGTTTTTTGTTGCACTGATGTAAAAGGAGTCCAGACCAAGAACCAAAAGCATAATTTTCAGTAGCCCCTCATTTCTGATATAAAAAAATCTTGAAATCTTCAAACACACCGACACAGGATGAGCTCATTTTATCATTTTATTCCCATATGACATCTCAGCTGTTACATCGCCTGCCTCACAACATCCACGTCGTCTCACAGACAGAAAGATAGAAAAATATATGTCACAACGAAGCTTTTCAAAGTGTACATTCTTGAAAGTACTATTGAGTTACAGTTGTAATAACGTAGTCATTCCCAGCCTAAAGTGACTGTACAGGACATTGTTTTTTTCCTCAATAATTAAGCCAATCACTGAACAGTCTCCGTCCAGGAGAGGAAACAGTCGGGAAGCGTCTGGGCAGCAGTGAGACATGAACTCCAGGCTTTGAGCTCCAGCAGATGTTTCAGTGACATCCTAACTCAGGCCACTCAGAGTCAGAAGAGCCCTTTTTTAAAAATAAAAAAAATGTAATTACTAATTACTACAATTTCTTCTTTTTTTATGTTGTTACCAGCATGTTTTTGCGTCGACATCCTGAGATGAGAGCATGCAACTCTTTCACGTTCACAATACTCACCATGATGCGTGTGGAAACGAAAAGAACAAACATTTAACAAGAGAAAGGAATGTCAGAGAGCGTTGATATCGCTCAGCAAATTGCTCTTTTTTTGTTTTGCTTTGTTTTTGATGTGCCAAAGAATCGAGGGAAACCAGCAGCAGGTGGTTCTTGAACGCAACAGAAAAGAAAAGAGCAGCCGACTGAGTTAGAAACCTAAATACAATCCTCTCAGCGGCATCTCTGTGCTTATTTACATCCAAAGAACAGCAGATGACTGGAATGCAATTTCCATTTTTTTTCTTTACATTTTTTCCTCGTCCACTTGACTTTCTGACCGCAGCGGTAAATCCCGGACCGCTCGTCGATCAAGTCGCGTTGCGTGACGGCAGACGTCAGAGGACGTCACCGCCAATCACGCCGAGTTCTGATAGGCACAAACACGGAGGAGGGCAGCATTGACCTGGAGGATGAAACAGTTACTGATGAGGAGGATGAGGATGATGTGGTTTTAATGTTGGGATCATGTTTACCTACATTTCTGGTCATGTGTGGTCATTGTTACGCCTCATTCTCAATGGTCATCACCGGGTTACTGGCACCTGAACACACACACACATAAACACACGTAAAACACTCCAGTGAGGTAAAACAACAAGTAGATAAAGTTGCAGAAGTATTCATGCCCCATGAACTTTTCTACATTTTTTACTTTAAAAAATCAGACCAGCAGCTAAGATACATCATTTTTGTGTTAGTTTAAAAAAAAATCACAATTTATTGAAATCTTGGGCTGCAACGTCACAAAATGTGGAAGTGTTAAAGGGGTGCAAAGAATACTTTTGCAAAAATCAGTGTCCGCGGCCTTGCCCTTCTTGTCCTTGTCTCCTGCACCTTCACTCTCTGACCAGGAGGGGGTGGTGGTGAGCAGTCGACTCTGGCTCTCTCGGAGCGGTTTGGACGGAAACTGGCGGCCCTCTGCTGCACTACAAAGACAAAGAAAAAAACACAAACTAATAAAACGGTTTATAATAAAATAGTTCTGAATGCTGGGATGAAACCTAAAGTCAATTTTATATCAATATTTGTCTTTTTTCTCTTGCATTTTAAGTGAAACAGAGTAAAACAGTCACCTCTTGCTGGCTGAGCTGGATCCAGAGGGAGACAACGGCTGCTCAGGGTCCAGATTCACCAGGCAGGTCGGGAATGAGCATCCGTCACCTAAACTGTACAGACAACACAGGAAGACGAGCTGATGGTAATATACATAAATATCAAATGATCTATTTTAATTCTGGTCTTATATTTATTACTTTCACCCTCCTGGGCTGAACTTTCAAAATGGCTTATAGGGACAGCAACAAGTTTATAGGGAGGCGTCAAAGTAATAAAGTAATTTGCATGAGTTAAATGCTTTTTTGTTTATTTCTTTTCAGAACGGGCACCAAAGCTGACTCTAGCCCAGGGGCCCTTATCTTTCTGAATCCGGCCCTGCTCACTGCACAAATACGCATAGTTTACGTTCTCTTCTTATTGCATAAAGAAGCAAAAAGAGAAGCAGAAAATAAAAATGTCCAGATTTATATAATGAACAAAATATATTAAGAAAACTCTGAAAAAAATAGGTAGCATTAATGATTTGAAAAAAAGTTCTTTCTTCCTGCAGCTTACATGTGTACGAACATAACAACAGAGTTCAGTATTTCATTTGCGGCGTTATATTCACTTCAGCTGTCAAATGTCAAATGCGAAAAATCCCTGACACACTTAAATCATAGATTTAACAGCCAAAGGGAAATCTAGACCTTCTGTGATACAATCAGAGTGTTTCTCGTTCTGTCAGCAGGAATTAGTGAGATTGTGGAGCTGCAGCCTCTGTATTGATTTACAGCGGTGATGGTGATGGTGATGGTGATGGTGATGGTGATGGTGATGCTGATGCGGCCGCAGTGCTCCGCCGGGACCTTCAGTCGTTTGAAGCACTTTGTTAGACAGTAAGTTTCCGGACTCAGATAGCTCCAGGTTGAACACAGACTCCATTCATACATGCATAAATACATCAGTTGTCTGAATTCCTGCAAATTGCTGACATTTAAAAAGCTGCTGTGAAAATGGGAATCTGACATATTGAGACTCGATGAAATGCTTTGTGAAAGATTTCTCTCCCCTTTTCATATTTACGACCACAAACTTCACAGTGTTTTATTGGGACTTTATAAACCAACACACAGTGTGTCATTTTAACCAAAATGTTTTTTGTTACATATTTGTCAAAACTGTCACCATGTTGTGACTGTATGAGTCAGACAGTTTGAAAAACCCTCCACCTCTTCTACTGAAGAAGTGCACCACTCCCAGTCAGAAACAAAAAATCAGAGCCAGGAGGAGGGACTTATCTCTGCCAATCATGCTTGTATAAGTGCTGTTAATGGGCTAATGGCGAAGAAACACCTTACTGCTACAGGAAAACTTTTTCATCTCCCATCATGCAGCGGGGCTACGTTATAGTGAACTAGCTGTAGCTTAGTAGAGAACAGCTTATACACTAATGTGATTGCCAGCGCTAAGACCTTGCTCCTGTCTCTGATTGGTTCTTTATGAGTGGTGGATTTCTGTAAAGAAATTTGGGGGGGGGGTTTTCACACATCATCTGTCTTCTATCAAACTTTCACATCATAACAATTTTAATGAATATGTTAAAAAATATATTTTTATGCAACTTTAAGTGAAAGTAAAATAACGCCCACGTCTAAATAAATCTTTTTCCAGAAGATAATTTTAAAGTGTCATGTTCAAACTCAACTTCAGCCACAGATTCAAAGGTTGTTAAAGAATTTTTTTTTCCTGTTTTTCTATTTTCTATCTGTTCTAATCAACTCGACGCTGCTGCTGCCATGTCTCACCATGAAGACATTGTGTGTAGAATGCAGTGTTCAATAAAATATCCCCCCTCGCAAATAAAATTCATTGATACCTGCATTTGTTACATGACAAAATGTGATAAAGTTCAAGGAGTATAAACACTTCTGCAGGGCCCTGCTTATATCTTATGACATAAAACAGAGCGTCCACATCTGTACATTATCACACCTCAACGAGGATTATAAGGAGAACAGGGGCGGCAGGTGAAGGATGAAAAACGCCCCCAACTCGTCTCGTCTGGCAGTTTGTAATGTGCATGCAGAGGCTCTTCACCAGCTGACAGCATAAGCTGCTCCATCTGAACACAAAATCCCCCATCTGCTCCTCAAGCATTAGCTTGTCTTATGAAATCACTCGGTGGGACGTTCAAGATCCCGACGGGGGAAAACTTTGATCTGACTGCTGCGCCGAGGCTTCTGTGGAGTCGTGTGATGTTTCTGATGCAGAGGTCGATCTGGAGCGGAGCAGATCAGCAGCCAGACAGAGGGCTGACATAAAACTAAAACCATTACGATTAGCTCATTATAGGAGATCATTCTAAGAGCAACGCTGGTAAAAACGGTAAAGGTTTCATTGAGGAGCCATGTTGTGATGACTTCCTAAAGGCGGAGTTTCAGAATGAACAGGACCTACTTAAAGAGACAGAGACCCAATTTCAAGGCGTTAAAATACAATAATAAATTTCATTTAAGTCATACTTGATATATGCAGCATTTTTATACCAACTGATTTTTACTTGATTGTGTTGTAAAATGACACAGTGTGCCTGGGAAATACATACAACTTCTATTAATAATAATAGTTGATGTTTCTTGAAGTGTAACAGTGTAAGCTGTTTTATTTTATTTTTTTAAATGTATGTAATTTGACAGTTGTGCATTGAAATTTGAGTCTGTTCAAAATGCCACTATAGTATACATTGGTGTAATTCATTTTTAATTGTATTCATTTTTTTGTATTTGTGTTGTTTACTTTTGTTGTTTGTGCGTTGTACCATGTGTGTTTATATTATTATCCTGGTTACTTTCACTTTTCTTTAAACTCTCCAAACAGTCTAACTGTTGGAGTCTAACTCTCCAAACAGGCCGCCCCTGCACTCACAGACTTAAAGACAAAAAAAAACCCCAAAAAAACAATTCACTAAACAGTCATAGTTTTGTCATTTGGTTGGAAGCCAGAGTAACTTGAGGGGGGAGGGGGGGAAGCATCACAAACACTTTTAAAACCGTTCGGCTTCAGCTGGCTGTGACGGATGATCTCACCTGGAGAAAACGGGAACAGGCCAGTATTTGGCCTCATCCCCAAACACCTGGAGGAAGTTCTTGGTGAAACCGAGGCTGAAGCCGTTCTTGTCTGTGCCGTGACGAAACACGGGAGCACGGACTGCCTCTGAAACGGCAGACAGACAGACAGACAGACAGACAGACAGAGGAGAAAAGATGAGCAAATGTATCCCGGTCTTGTGCTCAGACGTTCGACGCGACTCCGGGTCAGCAGGGGGAGCCCTAACCCTCGCTCAGTGAAATTCCACTGAACCAAAGCGTCTTTGTTGCGCCAGGTGTGACGCTTTGCCTTTCTGGACTCGGTATCGGTGTCCGTCTCTAAGCGGCTTACGACTCTGAGACGCGCGTCTTTGCGTGATGCTGCTGTAACACGGTCCTCTGGGTAATCCGCTCTCCTCGACGCACCGAGACAACGCCTGCCATTGTGCGCTTCTAATAAGAAACGAAAAATATATATATATAAATACAGTTCAAAACTCTCCTTCATCTGTGATGCATCGAGGAGGACGGATATAACCGGAGGTCCTGGCCAGGGCCGGATTTAGGGGAATGAGGGCCCCTGGGCTGGAGCAGGTTTTGGTGCCCTAGCCCAAAAAATTAAATAAAAATAAAATAAGTTTACTCATGCAGTTCACAAACTGATGGAGTCTTGGTTTAAAACGTCCGACTGATTGCTCTGAGTTGGTGTCAAAAATATGTGCTATCATACTTTTTCTAATATTTTAGTGTTTAAATTCACAAAAATCTATCAACATGCTTTTTTCGTCACGAATAGTAGGAGAAAGAAAGCAGTTGAACTGAGTTCATTTGTTGCATGTAATCAAACTAAGCTTATCCAGATAAATATATTAAGTTTATGCAGTTGTCAGGTGTAAATTAATTAAGTTTAACTAACTTAATTTCATTGCATATGATGAATTTTAATGTGGGAACGACTTTGTCATTTTTCAATAAACTGTAGCTCAGAGAATAAACAGACGTTCAAATACTTTTGTTATTTTATAAATTACTGAGAGGCTTAGCACTAAAATTCATTAAAGATCTGCTGCTGCTGTCTGAACCTTCCAGACCGCTAAGGTCTTCTGAAACACAAGAAGCACAAAGATTTCTGGGTGTTCTAGATTTGCACCACAAATCTAGAACAAACTTCAATATCCTTGAAATCAAGGCTAAAACCCCTTATTTATCGATTAATAGCTGAATCACCGATTAATATACTTAACGTATATTTTTTGATTATTCTTGATTTTGATTGTGGTATTTGACAAATTAATGTTTGTTTCTGGTTTCAACACTGATTATTGTGTAATGCATTTATCATACAAGAAAAATTGCGCCCCCAAAAACCTGCAGCCTCAGTCTGGCCCAGATGGTGGCTGTGGCTGAAAACAAGACACACCCAGCGTGGATCTGTTCTTGCAGACGAGCCAGCAGTGATAAATGAAGAGGGAAGCCAGGCTGACGGAGAACATGGAGGCCGAGAAGAAGAGGAACAGGATGTGGAACTTCGCCTGGGTGTCCGGGAGGCCTTTCTGGGGAGGAAGACGGAGAACGTTACCAGGAACCTGCTGGTTCTGTGGGGCAGAGGACTGGGTGGACCTATGGGAATTAGAGATTCAGTGTCCTACAGAGTCCCTGTGGAAGCCCAGCTCCAAAAGGAAAAACCTTAATTAGGAGATATTATCTTTTTAAATATGAGCAACGGAGCCATAATTAAAAGTGCCGTTATTAAAGATTTCCTAGTGATTACAAATTGTCATGTTAATGAGTCAAAGAGTTCCCATTGGGGAGTTTACATACAACCATGCTCATTTATCTGTGTGGAATTAAATAAAACTTCACTGAAACATAGAACAAGAATTGGATGAATATGTTTGAAATCACAGCACACTTTAATATTATACATATGGATTCAAATAAATACAAATCCATACCAACGTCAAGCAGAAGTGGTAGAAATTTGTGTAACTTCAACTCATATTGTTGATGCATTGCTTCATTTTACTCAAGGTATTCAGCAAATGGCTAATTAGCATAGCATACCTTGTATTTAGTGCAGCCATCCTGTTTGGTGTTTGCTAATATTTAGCATGTGCTAATTAGCCATACGCATGACATTAGTTTTAAATTACTACCTATTTATGTTAAAAATAAATCAACATGTAATATGCTAGTCTTTTTTTACCACTTCCAAGCTTATTGTTAATAATTATGTCTGGTTACTATTTTAAAACAGTAATTAATAATATCATAATAGACTGTGATATCTAAAGTGTACGTTCATGATTAGAACTCAGCATCTGAGAGCTTTGACAATATTTAATAAAAATGATAAGTAATTTAATCTGATAGTTATAGCATGCTTAATAATTTGCTGTTTTTTTATTTCTTTAAATTGGTGTTGAAAATGGGCTTCCATAGAGTTCTATACACAGCGACAGACAAGTTTGGTTCCCCTGAACAGAATCTCTTTAGCTGTCGAGCAAAACTATGAGCTGTTTCTGACGGGCCGTCCTGCCCTTTGCTGTCAGCTGGAACAGGCACCTCCATCTATTTTCCAGATGGCGTGATGCTCGCTTCCAAACTCTGCAGGTATCCGGTGAAAACCCCCGTCTTCCTCTAGCAGAGAGAAGTTCTCAATGTCACTGACTGCAGCACAGTAACAAACCGCAGCTCAAACAGAAAGCTAAAAAAAACACAAGCCAAATATTTCAGGGGGAGCTCAAACTTTTGCGTGCCACTGTCTCCAAGTTTCTAATTTAGTGCATCGCTAACAAGCTGCGTGGTTCGTACCAGGTACTCTCTCAGACGGAAATGCGCTCTACCTCCAGCCTTGTTGAAAAGATCAAACATCACATTATGAAACAAAACAACACAGCACACTCTGCTGTTTTTTTATACGTTTTACGGGATGAATGTGCCGATTTGTCTGTACTTACTGTCCAGAACTTAATGAAGTACTGTAGATCTGTGGCGGTAATAAAAAGGCAGTAAAGCAGAGAGTAGGCCAGGAACAGCATGAAGGACTTGTAGTTGGAGAATCCCACACAGTTGTTGACCCTGCAGACAGACGATGAAGAAAGGTCGTTAGGGTTAACCTGGACGCTTAAACATCCCCGAACGAGACGCTAAGCAACACATTTGTTAGCCTGTTGTCGTTTCAGTTTATCCTGCTGGATTATTTGCTGGTTGGAGAGCAAACAAAGTTTCATCTGAACAAACGATTTGGTTAAAAACTCAGCAGAGAGCAGATCATGTTCATGTTGAACTCAGCTTGGATTTCTTCCCCTCTGCAGACAGTCAGTCCTCTGGCTGTGTTTGAATTATTATAATAATAACAGTGTGTTTACAAAAGTATCAATATGCCTTTTCTACATTTTGTCTGGTCACACTCACAAGACACGTCAAGTTTCTTGCCACAGATTCTCATTTGGATTTAGGTGTGGACTTTGACTGGGCCATTCTGTGGCTTTATGACCGGTGTTGTCCTGCTGCTCGTTTGGGTCCAGGGTCGCCCTGCATTTCTCTTCATCTTTACTCCTTTCAACTGTGATGAAACGTTTTCTACCACAACAAGTTTTAAAATTTGGGGATGTTGTGTTCATGTTTTAGTGTTTTTTTTAGTGTTTTTGGCCAAAATTTTATTTTCTGAACACAATTTCTTCTTCTTCTTCCACGTTTCCCCCACTTGTGTGACTCATTGAAAACTGTGATTCTTGTGACAGTCTTCTTGCTAAATGTGAGATTTTTCTGGCTCTTTTACCTTTTCACAAGGTGTGTAGTTGTTTTTTTTCTCTCTAACAAATCTTTAAGAAGAGCTGGATTTACACTAGAGTGAAATTATTAGCCTCCATTTTGGTTTAATGTTGTTTAATGGTGTCAGGGAACAGGGTGTTGGATATGAAAGAACATCACAATTTAGAATTATATGTGTAAAGAAAAAAAAGGGCTAATGCATCTTTTCCTCACAAATTACAGCTATGTACTAATTTGTGATTTTCTTTCACATAAAAAACCAACAAGATATATTGAGGTTTGTAGTTTCCAGTGGTGCTCACAAGTGATGGGCAAAGGGGGACCATGGCCCCTTCTTGAAAAATGTCAACCACCCCACTGAGGCCCCACAGAGGAATCAGAGATTCTGTAACGCCGAGCGCAGAGCCTCCCCAAAGGATACTGTCAAATCAGCACAGTTATAATTGATTAGTTTTTGGAAAATATAGGGGGAAAAATATATAGATTTTGGACTGAAACAAATGTTCTGATAGGGCGAAGACAAGCGGAATTAGGAAGTAGCAGTGTAAGTAGATCGAATAACTGCAGGTGTCTCAATTTAGCCAAAATATGACATGAGTAATTATGCTGAGGTGAATTAAAACGAAACATAAAACCCGACAAATAAATCCATAAAATAAAATATATAACTGCATATGTGTACACATACATTTATACATAGTTTTTTTTCTTTTGATTTTAGCCTTCCCTCCCTAAATATTTTTCTGGCTTGGTCTCGTCACCCCTATAAAAAAATGTCCTAGAGCCGCCACTGGCAGTTGCCATGTGACAATCTGTGGAAAAGCTCCAGGGGTGTGAACACTTTCACAAGGCTCTGCGCTTGGCGTTACGGAAAACCCCTGCTAGTCCAAACGCAAACGGAAAGTGACGTTCAATAAATAGTTTTGTTTACATTGGCGTCGGGGCGACGGCGCGATACGTACCAGGGGCAGTGGTGATCCATCTTCAGGATGCATCTGCAACACAGCACGAGTCGACATCAGCGTAATTAAATTGGACTCCTCCTGTCAGCATGCTATCGCGCTATATTGTTATATGATCTGTGCTGCGGAGGTGCGGGGGAGGCGTACTTATCGCAGACTGAACAATGGTGGCATCGATCAGGCTTCAGCAGCTGGCAGCGGTCACAGAAACGAATCGCTGAGGAGACACAGTCAGTCCAATCACTCAGTAATCAGCAGCCACCGCCTCTCTTAACACTGGACCCAAAGAGGCAGAGCCGGGCTGCGTATTTTTTTGGCAGTAACGGAATCCCGTAAGGATCGTTGTTGGAGCGTGTCGTTACCTCCGGAGTTGGTGCGCGTGTAGATGGGCAGATCCTTGGCTATTCTCCTCAGGATCTCCTGCTGGGACTCTCCGCGATCTTCGCGCTCCAGCAGCTCCTTGTCAGAGTGGGACAGCTGAAACTACGCGGGGCAGAGGGGAGAGGCAGAGCTCAGCTCTCTGACCCGCTTGTGTCACAGGCGCAGAGGCAGCTGGACATTACTGACAAAAAATATATATATGTGACTGAACAGTGGAAGCAAATAACTGAGATGATAACAACAGGAAAGAATTTATTAAGATGGACGAAACCTCCACTGATCGATCAATTACGTCTCATAAAGAAGAATCGTATATGTGAGCCGACGCAGCGGTGGGATGTGTTCATGTGTTCACTCTGCGGTCAGAATCACAGCCGTTAAAGTGCAGCAGCTTCAGGGGCTCCTACCAGGATCCATTATTAGTCTAAACGGAGCGCTCAATCACATGAGAGCGGGGGGCTGTAGCTGCTTCCTGTAGCGTTTCATCATCCCGACTGGACGCACTCACCTCCTTCAGGGGGTTCATGGGTTTGGTGAAGATGGTCTGCCAGTACGCCCACACGAACATGATGAAGATGGCATGGTAGGCCAGCAGGTAGACGACTGAAAGCAGACAGAAACAACAGTCGGTGTGTGTGTGTGTGTGTGTGTGTGTGTGTGTGTGTGTGTGTGTGTGTGTGTGTGTGTGTGTGTGTGTGTGTGTGGCCGTGTTCACAGTGGGAATTTCTACAGTGTTACCATGGCTTCTGCTTCATAGGAGAAACCTCAGTTATTACACAGTTATTAGCATTCAATGGCTGGTATTCATGGTTTACTGTAGAACTCAGCCGGTCCACTTATAGATGGCTAAAAGATAGGTTATGTTACCCATGCAGCTATAAACACTCTAAAAATCATTAATGACTGTTTATTATGCATTATTTAAGGGTGAGAAGGAGAGTATAAGTTAAAGAATTATGTTTACAAGGTAATCCAAAATGTTTAACAACTCTATATAGATTATATTAGTGAACTGACTTGGCTCCATATTACCGTGGCAAAAAACAGGTAGTTTTTGTCTCCTTCTCACCCTTAATTAATGTATAATAAACATTTATTAATGGTCTATAAAGTGTTTAGAGATTAAATAATAACATATCTAAAAACTATTTAAAAGCCATCTATTATTGTCAAGTCAACTCAGCATTCAATAAAATAATTACTTCAGTTGATAATATAAACAGCTTTCAGATGTTTTTTGGGGGTGTTTATTTTTTTATTTTTTGTAGTGATTTGACCATAGTTTAATTCTTGTATTTATAATAGTATGGAACTAAATTGGGGCCAAAAATGTTTGATCCTTTTTTTCTTTTTTGCTTAAAAAAAATTCAAACAAAAAAAAGTATCTTAAACTTAAATAAATAAGTGGGTTTAAGTCCTAAATTTGAAAAGTAGCTCTGAGTCAATCCAAGTCAATTTATGAAATTGTCATGTTAGATAAATGTAAATAAAGTACTTTTGATACATTTAATTCAATTAGTTGTGACCAACTACCACGTTGAAGCTGGAGCTCCGTTCTCCAGTGAGAATATTGTCTTGTAGATTTCTTACCCTTTTCTCCTGTGTCCTCGATGGATTCTGGAAAACAAACCATTAAAAAAGACAGTCAGCGTGAGGAAATATGCAGTGGGTGAGCACAGTGCTGCTGGAGGAAAAGTCAAACGTTTTGACTTCAGAGCGGTGGAAGTGAATAAACGCTGAGCTGGTGGAGCCTTCGGTTCCTGAGCTCAGAATGGTTAGACACAAAATCAATATGCAACATGCTGGTCAGTTTGACTCACTGAGTCTCTCGGAAAATGTGCCTCTAATATCATTAGAGGCACAATTCTCCCGGCAGACACGCGAACGCCTCGTTTGGTGGAGAGCTGTAGGAGGAATAGTGAATCGAGTACATCGGTGGACCTCTGCAGCAAACGTGGAAACGAAAGAAAACATGCGAGGTTAAGGGGTCAGTATCATCTAAAATCAACTCTTTTTAGCTTTAAATCACGTTTTAATGTTATTCCCTCCTCAAAAATATACCTGGGATGTTGTTTTGTTTGTTTCATGCTTGTTTGAGAAAGCCTTTAATCTCCATGGCAACTACTCAGCTGTGCAAAATGCCTGGTTAGACCTAGCCCCGCCTTTGAAGACGAAGCTCCTCCTCTTCAGAGCTTCCCTCTCAACAGAGCAGCCCTATCACGCGACTCCTGCACTCAGCTCCTTCAGACTAGCCAGCAGCAATTAGCAAACACCTGGTGGAACTCCACAGCTCATTATAGGAGCTACTTCTCAATGCAACACTGGTAAAAACATTTCTTAAAGGGTTAATAGAGGAGTCAAGTTGTGACAACTTCCCGAGGGCGGAGTTTCAGAACGAGCAGGAGCTTCTTAAAGAGGCCCAATCTCAAGGTGTTAAATTACAAAGCCAAATTTCATTTAAGCAATATTTGAGATAGTATTTTTATAACAATTAAGGTTAATATACTTGATGGTGCTATAAAGTGGCACCATGTGCCTGGAAAACATACAATGCCACTCCTTTAAAGGCATGTTATATTGACATGTCTGTAAAAGCGATACAAATTGATGCTGGGGTTTTGTTTTGTTTTTTCTCCGACAACCACATCTCCACCTGATGTAGGTGCTCAGTTCAAAGGCTGATGCTGATGCTGTTTGGTATCATTTGACGGAAAATGGGTCAACCGCAGATTTCCGGAGGCGAGTTATGCAAACCAGACAATGGGATTAAGTGATCGGAGGAGCATCAGCTGATGATACTTTCACACAACCGACTGTGTGTGTCCTGTCTGCTGCTGAGTGAGCCGGGGGGCCCCCGGAGCAGCTGCTTGTTGTTTTCATCTGTGTGACCTGAATGCATCACAATTTCAGTCTTGTGACGAGGCATGCGAAGGGAACGTGGTTTACGGAAGAAAAAAAAGAAAAAACAAAGCCTGCTGATGGAGGGTTTATTTTGGGTTTCCCTCCAGCTCTCACTGATCTGTAATAAAGGGTTGATTCTGTGAAGAAGGTTAATATTTCGGGAACAAGCTGTCACAACATCCTCTCCTCTCTCATTAGACCGTCTCCATTTCATCCCCTCCACCCCAGTTTTTTTTTTTTTTTTGACTTTCCTTCCACACGCTCTGACTTCTTGCTGCCAAATGGAGCGCGAGCGAGACATCCTAGAAAACATCACTATCCGGGTCAACCCAGTAAACTCAGGAAGCCCGGTAGCAGCGGGCGCGCGCGCAGGAAAGCCATTAGGGGTCCGGCTTTTTGCCAGCAGATAATGCTGATTGTGTCTGTGCTGGTGGATATAAATTTGGACGACGGATGCGGGGTGAGCACACGAGCCTGAAGCTTTCACTATAAGACTTTAAGCTGGTGATGATGAAGTGGCAGAGGGAGAATCAGATGGTCTAATCCGTTTCTTATATCCTGTCACGCTGCACCGGTCGCCTCACTGGTTTATTGTCCTGCGGTTTGTTTTTACAACAGCATGTAAAAACTGCAGATGCTAGCACATGACTGTCATGGAGTTATGAAGGCGGTAATTGAATGTTGGGGCTTTTTAGCTAACATTAAGCACTACTAATGTAACTATTAATCAAAAGTATGCTGTCCAATAACTGTTGAAATCGTTAGAAAGTAAAATAAATATCACCACGCTCATTTTGATCATTGGTGGGGAAAGCTAACAAGTCTTCCTGTTCCACATTAGGCCGGGTGATAAATTGATTCTATTGATTAATCAAATTTTTGTTGTTTGAAGATATTTTTTTTCTTATTGGGGAAAAATATGGATCTTTTTTTCCACCATTGAAATTCTTGGGTTTCCATAATCAAGAATGACGTCAGCAAACCCAGAACCGCCATCTGGTTTTACAGATTCTGTTTATTTGGACTTGAATATTAGGGTCAGGCTAAGATTTTCTTTCTTTTCTTTTAATTTTTTCAATTACAAGAAAAAATACAGGATATTACAAGAATACAGTCGTAATAAATTCACAATTTTATGATAACTCCAACTTGAAAAATAAACAATTAAAACTAGGAATTAGGCATTTTGTGAAGTTATACTTTGGTATAAATATATATATATATGTGTGTGTGTGTGTGTGTGTGTGTGTGTGTGTGTGTGTGTGTGTGTGTGTGTGTGTAAGTATACTTTGGTTCATATGATCCTTAATAGAAATACCTGATCTCTTAACCCATCAAATTATAGCTAATATCAGGAGTTTGAGATGTCTGAGCAAACAGCTGTGTCTGATTTGAAAAAAGAACCACACTGACTGATCTCAATGTATCTAATCATTTTTCCCTCATCAGAACAGTCTTTTAATTTTGTTGTTTAACTATATTATTGTAATTAATCAAAAATTCTCATTGTCCGACCTTAACACGCCTTCAAACAACTCTCAGAAGAGATGATTTTTTCCAAAAAGCCACATTTTGAAAATATTCTGACATTTTTTTTATCTTAAAAAAAAAGCTGGAAAAGAAAAACAGATTAAAATCTGAAGCCAGACTTCACTGAAAAGCATCGCAACTACAAACTCCAGCGGACTGAGCTGACCTTCATCTGAAGCACGAGCCTCACACAGCGCGAATCTTGGTGGTGGCAGCGTCATGCTGATCCATTGTCCATGGTTGAAAGGAGCTGCACAATAGGGTTAGGGTTACCCCAACCTCTAAGTGTACATTAGTATTAAATACAGACTAAACTACATTTTCCTTGTTCTTTTTCCTTTCTCTATCACAATGTCCCAAACTCAACCTGAAAATGAACATGTGGTCTGAGGACGGTAACAGACACAAAGAAACATCGCCATGCAGAAAATAAATGCAAAGCTCTGGAAATACAATATCGTATGAAAGATAGCATCAAGCTAGTTCTTTATGGCTGTGATAACAGAACTATGACAATTGAGATTTGCAAATTTGTCTCAAGCCATGTAGTAAGCAATATGTGGAGGAAGGTGAGAGAGAAATAGCGTGAACATAAGCAAAGTGGTGGCTGTATCATGCTGTGGGGGCGTTTCAGGAGCGCCGGTAAGAGCTAAGAGGTAAATGCTGCAAAAGGAGCAGGTTCACCTTAAAATTCACATCCAGTATGAAAACACCACCAACCACACAGCCAGAAACACTACAAAAGTCAGGGATCTGTTGTAAAAAATAAAAATCTTGGACACACTTTTCAGATTTTTATCTACAAACGATTTTGTAGATTAATCCCCTCCCTTACATGTCGATATCAGATACTCTGTTGGTCTATGAAAGTGAAAACCACAGTAAAGCACATCGAAGGTTGTGGTTGAAATGTGACAAACAGCTCAAAGGGACTAGAAACTTTTTCCGGGCACAATTTTTAAGCCTTGAACAGACATTAAAATATTCATTTCAAGGCTTAAGACTAAAGATGGACCAGAATTGTACTCATAGGTACAAATATTGTTTATTTTACTGTTGATCTTAACTTTACATTTTAATTAGCTGTTAAAGGCCCTTCTAGGGGCTGTTGTGAATTAGCTACGGCTATGTTCACTGTGACATACATAAACATAGTATCTGCCAATATCAAATAAAAAGCAAAATAAATAAAACACTTAAAGGACATTTTAAATGTCAATTGACTGACTTTCCTTACAGTATTATTGCTATTAAGACCCGTCCCCTGTTGAGTTCCAGGGGACCTAAAGCAGCTTTGCTTGCTTATGCCTTGGCCCCAGTTTGCTCTGCACCATTAAAAGAGAAAAACCAAACAGTCTCGGACCCAAAACAAAATTGAAACCCGTCCCCCCACCCCCAATAACAAAAGAGACAAAACACCAGACAGAGGTATTCCCCTTTCTACATCCCACACACACACACACACACACACACACACACACACACACACACACACACATCCTCACAGTACCCAGACTGTCGGCTCTTACCTATGCAAAGCTGCAAGACATAGGCGTAGTAGGACCAGGCCACTATGAGGGCGATGAACAGGACGGGGATCCAGTACAGGACCCTCTGACAGCCCCGCTTGATGCTCCGTGGACCCGACGGCGCCATGGTCTACGACGAGTCGCTCATCGTACGGCGCTCGTTCGCGTGCTGCTCCTCTGCTCCCGCGGCGCGTGTCTCCTGGAAGGAGCCGTCACTGCATCGCGGTGTGATCACCAGCCTCACCGGGAGCTCAGTCGCAACGTCCCCGCCGGGCTCCTCTGATGCCTCTCTGCCGCACCGCCCCCCCTCCTGCCCCCGCCTCTCCCTCGCTCTCTTCTTCTTTCTCTCCTACTACGGATAAGACGATATCAGACGGCTTGCCGCGCGCATTCTCACACATAAACACGTGCGCGCGCGCGTAGACAGACGCAAGTCTGACTGAGAGCCAGCGCCGCGCGACACGTTGCCATGACGTCCACGGGATGCTGCAAGCCTGGCACATTTTTTTTTTTTTTTTTTTTTGCGCTCGCAGGAGATAGGTTCAATGAGTTCAGACTGGATATATACGCGCGCACACGCACACACACGCATTGGACCAGATCGTCCGGTCGTAGTGAAGGCAGCCACCTCCCATCATGCCCCGCGTTTTCACTGTTTAATGTTTATTAGAAGCAGTCTCCTTCCTACGATATCAAGCATCTGCTTTAAATACAATTTCCGTGTTTGCTAAATATTTTGTGGTCAAGATATTTAGCCGGATTCTGGCCTCGTCTCATTCGACCCAAGAACATTCGTCCCGTTAATCGGTAGGTTACTGGTTCGAGTCCCACTCCGTCCGTCGTTGTTGGCGATCAAACATCCTATAAACCACCAGAATGTAAATAACTACTATTTACCACGTAGAATCAGATCATAACCACTAGCTATGCACTGTTAGTTTGTAGTTTTCCCTAGCAGAAAGTGTTATGGGACACAGCGTTAAGAAATCATTCAATATAATAATATAATAATAATTATTCAATTATAATATAAAAACACTTGAGACATATTGAAGCATATTTTTACTCAATCACTGTTTTTATCCTTTGAATAAAGAAAATGTTTCTTATATGCTGTTTTGAACAGTGTCGTGTCTGAAATAGCCGGCCTTGGCAACTACCCAGGGCAGCATGAGACCCACTCACATGGCTATTTAAGTACTGAAAAAATGAAGAGAAAATTACATTAAATGTTTTACAATGCCATCAGATAGATTAAAACTATAAAATTATGCTCTAATTCTTGTGTTTTAAAAACTAGAACAAAAGCATTTATCTAAATAAATAATAATGATTGACACATTTATGAGAAAAGCTAAACATCCATGACTTGTTTATTTGAAATGAGTCTCAGAATTATTTTATTGTGGAACTGATGGCTGTAATGGATGTTTAAAGGAGGAGAAAATAAAACCTGCACAATCAAAACAAATATTTTGGAGGGTTTTTTTCACCTTCAAGGCTTAAGTGATATTCATATAGATCCATTGTGATATTTAAAATGGCTTTCATCTCGGAAAAATGCTGAACATAGTATCACATGCCAATTTTGATTGCTTGTAAGCCCCTGTAAATCATTACATGGTTTTCTCAAATCTCTGCAGTGGATTTTAACTCGGCCAACAGGACTTTATTCTGCAAGCACCAACCTATTCATTCACAGTCTTTTTTTAAGCAAACATGTCTTTCTGAGCCCCTCAGTCCCAGAGACCTACTTTATCTGCTGCGTAGCAAACAGTCTGAGCTGAAACCATCACTTTTGACAATTTCAGGTCAGCCGAAAATGGGGCGTTTCTCCTAAAGCTTATTGACTCGAATGTTATTTTTAGCTTTGATATGGCTGTGTGTGTGTGTGTGTGTGTGTGTGTGTGTGTGTGTGTGTGTGTATGTATGTATGTGTGTGTGTGTGTGTGTGTGTGTGTGTGTGTGTGTGTGTGTGTGTGTGTGTGTGTGTGTGTGTGTGTGTGTGTGTTTGTCTGTCTCAGCAGGGTTTCTGTAGGTTTTATTAACTCAAATTTAAGACCTTTATGAGTTGAACTTAATATGTTTAGCTTCAAGGAAATGTACGAACTTTGTCCAGCCAACTGGCAATGAGTGCTAGCTGTTAGCTGGCTAGATGGCTAAGTTATATTAGCATTGAGTCACAGAACGCAATCAAGATGTCCGAGTGTCAGGCAGAAAAGTCCCATGAGAAACAAATTACATTAAAAAAAATTTAATAGTCACGTCAAGACTGCAAAAACAGAAATAATTTTGGTTTAGTTTCTAGTGCATATATTTTAATACACCAGAAATATTTTAAAAACTAACTTGCAAATAACTTGTTAGCAACATATAGGAGCTTGTACTAAGTGAATAATTCCTTAAAGTATCTGAAAAAAATACATATTATTCCATTGGGAGATTATTTCACTTTATATACATGCATTATATATATATATAAATGTATATATAATGCATGCATATATATAATATATTAACATACTAATATATTGATATTATTGCAATTATTATTACTAAGAATAATGATAATTATATTTATAAACAAATTAAAAATGTTTCCATCATCCATCTATTATCTAATGTGCACAAAATCTTTTTGTACTGTGGGAGGAAGCCAGAGCACCTGGAGAGAATCCACTCATGCACATGGAGAACATGGAAACCCCCTGCATAAAGAACCCAGGCTGGGATTCAAACCCAAGACTTAACTGCACCAAGGTAACAGTGCTACCAACTCTGAACCCCTAATGATTTATTTTTGATATTTTATTCATGAAATGTATTTTTATTGACACCGAAGGAGAATTTAGAGACCAGTTGACCTAACAGTCATGAATTCAGACTGTGGTGAGGAAGCTGGAGCACCAGACGACAAAGAAGATGATTATTGTTTTCAGGAGGAACAGGATCAAATCAAACCCAATTTCCATCATGGGAGAAGAAGTGGAGGTGGTTGAAGAATATAAACACTTCAGTGTTCATCTAGACAACAGTCTGGACCGAGACGCAGCAGTGAAGAGTCAGTGGACAGCTCCGCACCTCTCTTCACCCGAGTGTCCAAGACATACACTCGAGGTCAGATCGGGCGGGACGTTCCTCCCAACCACACCTTTCCAAGTCTCATTGTTATTATCCATGTGAGTATTAAAACTCCCCAGCAGAACAAGGGAGTCCCCAGGAGGGGCACTCTCCAGTACCCCCTCTATGGACTCCAAAAAGGGTAGGTAATCACTGGGGTAAACCTCAACGTACAGGCAACGAGACGGGGGGCAACAAGTATGCCCACTCAAATCAGATATCCAATACTAAAACCCTGGAGGAAAAACATGCTGACTAAGATCTCTGTACTAAAAATCAGGAGGAGTGCAAGAAATTTAACAGGCTGTCATTCAAGATAAAGAACAACAAAACTTTCTTGTGTGACGTTGGGTCTGATGTTTAGTCCTTGAGTTCTCTTCACGGCAAATTTCGGTATCATGAGATGTCGAACATGGTAGGGATGCAGCGCACAAGTTAAAGTTTCTTCAGAGGAAACTACCATTGACGAAAGATCGGCCAAATCGTCCCCTAGGACAGATCTCTCTTTATGGGTCTGGTCTTCTAATGCCACTTAAGTTGAGCTTTTAGACTTGAGACTCCTTGAGATCGTTGAGTCTAAACAAACTTCCCCAGCCGATGAACCGATGAACAGAACTGATTTTCTGTTCATCTTCTGATCCTTGTGCCTAAATTGCTTTACTATATATATATACATATACATATATACATATATATATATATATATATATATATATACATATACATATATATATATATAACTTTTGTCATAGAACCCCATAGAACTTAAAACTACTTTCACCCCTGCTTACAAGAAGAAATATTTACCATAAGTGAAATCATTTTCCAATGGAATAATTTTTTTTTTCTGAAATAGTAAGAAATTATTGACTTAACAAGCTCCTGTATTTTGCTGAAAGTTCATTACAAATCTAGTTTAGTGTTATTTTAAGTGTTGTAGAAACTAGACCAAAATTACTGGGTAAGAGTTTGTGTTTCTTCAGTGAACTTATTTTTAAAAAATCAATTTAAGACATTTTAATTTCATAATTTAAGATAATTGGATTTAGGACTATATGTGTATATAGAGCAAACATAAAATTTAAAGATGCAACTATTTGCTATTTACTACAAAATATCCACACTTGTGCTAAAAGGACTACCTACAATCATTGTAGCGTGGAAAATCTCTTCTTCTGCTGGTGTTTGTATGTTAGGTGGGGAACCAGGTTGTGGGGAAATGATTATCCCCGCTGGATTAATCATTTAAAGATAAAAACAAGTTTCTGGTAAGTCTGGAGCGGCCACACAAAAACCTGAGTTTCCATGTGATTAATAATGTTAATGATTTTCCTTCAAGCCAAAGCTGAAACGGATCATTTGTTCTGCCGCTGGAAACACAGGGAGAGGTAGAAACGTCCCAGTTTATCAGGTGACCTGCATGAAAGTAACAAAGGGGAGCAGAAAACCCAGGAGTACAGTACGTCAGATTTATTGAAATGTATCAGTGGAAAAGCGCAACAGTCAAAGCCGGGCTTTATAGGAAATGAGGTAGAGCAACCAGTCGTCTTGGATACAGTCCATTTACTCTGAGTGACACTGTAGGGTTTTCTCGTCCAACAAAGATCCTCAGACACACACAGAGGGGTCACTCCTCATCCAGAATCTCATTTAGATTAATTCCTTTGAAAACCAACAATAATTTAAATGTGAAGCACATTCTGTTTTTTTACATTTTCTGCTCGTCCATGCCGTTTCTCTGTATCAGCTGAGAAATGATTAACGGTGCTGGCTGCCCACGGTTAAACAGTGAGCGAGCCTCGCATCGAGCGAATGTGTTCAGGTCTGCTTCCTCTGGAGGATTCCAGCTGCGGCGCTCTGGAGGAAGTACAAGGACTCAGGGTGGGGGGTGGACAAAGGTAATTTTGCAGGGGCGGCGAAGGGGGGGGAGGGAGATAGGAGGGGGCTGCAGATAACCAGGGAACAAAGAATATGAGCATTCTGCATCTGAAACAACCAGGGTTGGGATTCAATTGGAGCAAAGCAGGCTGACTGAGCAGGAAACGGGCATTTTTATAATAATTGTCTCATCAATAAGCTAAATTGTAGGTTTTCCTTTCCAAAATATGTGTAGTTAGATAGATAAATAAACAAACAAATAAATAAATAAATAAATAAATAAATAAATAAATAATTCCTATAAACACTTACAAACTAACATGCTGTAAAGTTGTTGGGTGTCCCAATATTTCTTAATTTAGTTTCTGTGAAGAGTCAGTGAAGCTTCCCAGAGCTCTGCGTCTTTGCTCTGAGATGCTGCGGCATGCATGAACTCCTGGGTCGGCACACACACACACACACACACACACAGGAAAGGGAAGGCACGACTCCTCCGTACTGTAAGACATGCAGCAGCGACTGGGTCTTCACCTGGCGACGACACAAACGCAATTATTACATCTCCAAGAAGTCAGACGTTCTCATCGTCAAAGTAAAATTATGCAAATAGTTAGAACTTCTGAAACGTCCCTTCAAGCATAAACTTCCACTGGACAATATTTGTCCAGTTTACCTCATAAAAGTTTTCTAAATCTAACAGACTGGGTTGTCCACAGTGACATTGTTCTTTTGTTTTGCATTAATACTTAAACATTGTGATTGTGCTGAAAAATTGTATTCTTTTGTTTCTTTACAGATGGAAACTGGCTAATAATCTAATATGACATTTCTCTCTCTCTTTCTGTCTTTTATGGTTTATCATATTCTTTGTAACTCATGGGAGGAGTTGACTAAAGAAACCTGGAGTAAAAGTTGAATTGTACAGGACAGATCTCACACTGAAAAGCGTTTGAAACTACCTTGGTCTCATTTATTTCTATCAAAAATAAAAACCTGCTATTTCAACATCAATCAGATGTGGATGTGCATCCACGTCTTCAAATGTAAGTACAAGTAAACATTTTCCTCTCTATTAAATCATCAAAGTGAAAATGTGAAGTCTTATCTCAATTTTTTCTTCTTTAAAAATGATTTGGTTGTCACTGAGCCTGTTTTATTGTTTTTGTCCCAAAAGGCATCAACCTCTTCCTCATTCCTCATTAATGAGGCTGATTATTAAGCCTTCCCCCTGTGAGGAGCCTTCTCTTTGAAACACTTATACAGCTTTAAACCGCGCTGCTCGCTGCTCACGTATGCAGACCTAAGCCGGTGTCCGGTGGCAGCTGTTCAGGCGTTAATATTACAGTGTAACTTAATGCTTCAGGCCAGGAGAGCGCGGGCCTCATCTCCAAACTACCTGGAGCTTCAGACAAACTGAATCGCTTTATTTTCTTTTTAAACAAATCATTCTCATTCATTTCACTGCTTCGTTTGAATAAAAGTGAAAAAATGTGAACATTTTTCTCACCTATTTGCTTGAGAGCTCCTTCTTCATGCAGGATTTGAAAGAGATAAACTTCTCCTCCGCTTTAGCACCCTGAGGATGTGTGAGATGAGAGTGAGCGAGCATGACATGATGACATTTTGCCCCAACAGATGGCAGTAGAACCTCAAATCAACATCTAGCCGGTGGCAGTGTGATCCAGTAACAAACACGCCCACGCTCGGCCCACGGAGGAGAGGGAGGATAGGGTCCCGTTTCAGCTTTGGGAGGAACATGGAGGGCGTCTCACCCCGTCTCCGCGGTGCAGGCGGTCCTTCATGACTCCGATGAACTCCTTGTGGCTCAGTTTGCCGTCGTGGTCCTCGTCGAAGATCTTGAAGACGGTGTTGACCAAGTGGTGGCTCAGCTTGATCCCAGTGGCAACGTAAACCGCCCGGATGAACTCGTCTGAGAAAAAGAAAAGAGGCATCATCAAGAGTTTGCTAAAAAAAAAAAAAGAGGGATTAACACCACAAAATAAGTTAATACAACAAGACAAAACTTCAAATTTAGGTTTTTATGCATAATGTATATTTCTGTGGCACACTGAAATTTTAGAAGCTTCTTAGGATTACTGAGACTTTTGCTACTTTTGCCTTCTATCTGTAGAATGTTAATCATTCCTGGATGTTTTTTCCTACACATTTGAGGCCTCTTCGTCAGCCTGTCTGCCTCCCACAAGGGGGTGATTTGGGTCCCACTAGCAGCCATACTGCAGGGGTGTCAAACTCATTTTCTATTTGGGCCTTATCAGGATCATAAATGTCCTCGAATGGCCGGTTTTGGGGAGATGTATCAATGAAACCACCCATTAATGAGCTGTTAAAATATGAATATATTCAATGTGAAGTTCTTGAAATGTAATTTCTAAATCAACTCACATTTTTGTAATTTGGCAGCATATACACAAAAATGGCATCGATTTGATTATTCTTCAAAACAACACAAGATTTGATGCAAACTGCCACCACAACTGAAGCAGTAAAGTTAAAACTCTAAGTTCAAAATGTGTTTTTGTTTGACTGATGCGACGACTCCGATCTTCCCCTGATTGACTGTCTCTTCGTTTCCCAGGTAAAGTGGGCGTGGCTTGGAGTCAGTTTCTGACTGGGAGCACTGGGGCCAGCCTGGATGCTCCTCACACCAGGAGCTGCTCCTGCTTCCCGCATAGCAAGCAGTCCTGGTATTTTTGCTGGGTTTGCTGTTCTAATCATGTCTAATTTGTCTGCTTTTCTTGAATTAGGTGTTGTGTTGGTTAGTGTCTCAGTTCTCATTTGGTTGGTTTTAGGTTGGCGTTCTGCCACACTTTAAGTCAGTTTGGTCTTTTTCTTGTTTGAAACTTATGTTAATGTATTAAACGCTTGTAACTTTTCCATTTAATATTGTTGGGTCTCCCTTTCTTTTCATATCCTTGTGGTCCAGGTTGTGACAAATTATACCGGACGAGCCCCCATTTGTCAAACTCAATTTGAGAATATGAAAAAAAAAATCTGCACTGCAAAATCAAGTATTTTATTTAAACTTATTTATATAAACACTTATTTTCGACTAATTTCTTGTGCAAATATCTTGGTAAACTTGAAATAAGACTAAACTAACTTACAAGTTACTTTTTAAAAGATATAGAAGTTTGGTTTAAGTCAGAAATTGTTTAATATTCGTGAAAGTTACACTGGCCGATTATTTCATTTTTAACAAGACTTTTTCCCATATTTTAAGTGAAATAATTTGCCAGTGAAAAAAATACGTTGTCATAAATATTAAGAAATTAATTATATAAAACCAGCTCCTTATTTTTCTGAAAAGTTTGAGTCATTTTTTTCTCATTTTAAGCTCTTTAAAGAGGTTTGTATTAGAAACTAGATTAAAAATCCTTGCGTTTTTGGAGATTGATCAATCAGTCCCATCATTGCTACAGAAGCTGAATTTAAATTCCAAGAAAACATCTAAAGCTTTCAAACACATCTTTCTTAAAAACTGGCATTAAAATGTGTGATCGTGATGGCTTACCTTGACCGACAGAGCGGTGGGCGAAGTTGTACATCTGCATGGCGATGGTGAAATCCTCCAGGTTGTTCAGGAACTGGAAGAAGGATCTGAACTCCTCAAAGCTGATCCCCTAAAAAACAGAAAGATCCGGAAATCGTACCTGAGTTTTTTATCCAGCATGCAGATAATGGAGCGGATGAGCTTCATGTGTCAACCCTCCTGCAAGAGGACGGTGCCAAAATTCACACAAAACATAATTGGGCTCCTTTCATCTCTCAAAAGGAATCCCTTTAGTGTGTGTGTGTGTGTGTGTGTGTGTGTGTGTGTGTGTGTGTGTGTGTGTGTGTGTGTGTGTGTATGTGTGTGTGTGTGTAAGGGAAGTTTGAGGCCGTCAGATAGATAACACACCCAAACAGACAAAGTATACATTGCTGGATTTTCCCAGCGCAGTATGGACACGCCGAGCTGTCAGCACCGGGGAGACGAGGGGGGGATTTGAGGTTTTTGGGAAGAGGTCAGGCGGCTTGCAGACTTTTCTAAGGCAGATTAACCTGATACTTGAGTAAACAAAAACAAAAGTGATGAATCCCCAAACATCTCAGGCTCGGCTGATGACTCAAACGCTGAACCCATTGATGTCCACTCAACCATCCTGCGGCTGCTAGTCGTTTCTTACCACCGGGGGCTCAAAAGAGGGGGGGGGAGCAGATGACACACAGCGCCTAACAAATGGAGTAATGACTAATCTGTGACGCTTTGCTGTTCTAACAATGCGGGGAAACATAAAATATCACTTAGCGTGACGACGAGTTCCACTTGATTGTCAATGGAGATCTAGCAACAGGCTACTCCAGGCGGCTGAGGGGCTGCCGGCAGCTTTTTCATGGAGGTCAGTGGTGCCGAGAGGAGAGGCGCATTAAGGCGCGAAATGAGGCTGCTTCACTCAACAGCCAATTCACGTTATCCAAAGAGATGGTGTTAAACGCTTCCACGTCCAGCAACACCAACACCTTTAGAAAACATTCAAATTAAAAAGACAGAACGGAAGGAAATGCATCGCTTGTGTCTGATGAACGAAGTGGTCGGAGATCGTTTAGATCTTTTTTAAAGAAGCCGAGTGTTTTTTAATGTGAAGGTTGGAGTCTCACAGGAGTTCAGGATAACATTTATAATCTAATATTTAGGGGAGCTGCTATGGTTTTTCAGCACTTACAAGAGAAGGACAATAAATCTATAACAGCATGTATATCAACAGACAACTGGTCAATATCAATAGATCCAATAGAATGTTCAATGATTTCACTGAACTCTGCTCCAGAACCGCACAGCATTCTGGCACAGCATTCTGGGAGATGTAGGCAGAAGAAATGCTTCAACTTCTCACAGCCAGGCTAAGCAAATATGGCGGCATCAGCAGCAGTGTGCGTCCCTTATGCATAATCTGTGGTAATCTGCAAAAACAACATCTTTTTCTTCTGATTTTTCCGTACATGCCAGATTCAGAGAGTACATGGAAAATAGTTGAAGCTAAAGTACATCCAGCTAGACTCTAATTACTGCTGACTTTTGGAGGCAGACGGTTGCACTTCCCGGGTGAAAAGCACTGCAGTTGGCAATAGAACAGATATTAATTTTTAAAATAGTTTCTAAGACACATTAGCTGATATGACGGGGCTCCACAGAACAGAAAACTCTGTTTTTTACCTTGGATCTAATTTTTCACTTCTTAATTTGAGCGAATGAGGACCAGCAAAGTGAGTCTTAAAGAAAAGTCCCACCTTTTCATCTGGTATGCTGTGGCGTACGTTCTCCATGTACCCGCTGACGTCGTCCACGTTTGTGTAGCGAAGAAGAATGCGAGCAAAGTCTTCCTCGCTGATGAAGGGCATGCCTTTGGAGGAAGAGAGGAACTCTATCTCAAGCACCTCTGTCTGCAGGTTGTCCATGAACCTGAATGAGCGCGACAAATACTTAGCAGAGACCGATTTATGGCCTTACGGTGGAAAAGTAGGTAATTATTATATCGAAGAAACGTTTGAAGATTAAAGGTTTCTTAACTCACTTGTAGAAATCTTCAAATTTTAACTCGGCTTTGCCTTTTTTTCCAAAGAAGTGGACAAGCAGCGTCGTCTCCGTTTTCTCATCCACGTGCTTCAAGAGGGAGTAAAAATGGTCACCAGAAAGTATGGTTTTAAATCTGAAAAAGGTCAGATTTAAAAATACAAGAGCATCAGAGCTTTCAGCATAGTTAACACCAAAAGAAACTGAGACACTTTCTATACAGAACACACAAAATTAAGTATTATTGAACCACATAGATACCCTAAGCATGTTCAGGTTTCACCAGCTCAAATTTAAGGCTTTTTAAGATAATCATGAATGAAATTTAAGGCCTGAATCATAAGAGAAATGTACAAAATAAAATTACATATAGCATGTACAAACTTTTCGCACAGAATGTATGCAACATTGTATGTGTTGGCAACAGAAGTGGCAAAGATGAACCCCGCACAGCCAACTGACAATAAATCTACATTTAACCCTGACAGATGGAAAAAAGCTAGCGAGCTAGCAAGGGTACATTAGCAGTTAGTTAGCAGTAGCCTCAAACACCTCGAGCTACAGAATACAGTGAAGATGTCTGCACGTATGGAAGGCTAGAATGGACACAAACCACCACTTTTACTCCATGTCAAGCTAAAAAGTCCCACAGAAAATACCGGATTATGACTTGGGACATCACAAAATAAAGCAGACATGCTGTAAAAACTTCGCTATTGACGTTGTTGTAAGATTAACTTCTGAATGTCAAAAAACATCCCGTTTATTCAGGTCAATGAACGCCACTTCTTTTTTAACAGCCTTCAAAGCAGAGTTTAGTGACCCAAATAAACAGCATAGTTTTCATCATTCAGGATATAGTCTTATGACAGTGTAAAAAGTGGAATTTTGATGGGATTTTTGCTGGATTTTATGGCATCCTAAGTCATAAATCTACATTTTTTGTGTGATTTTTTCATAGCCAGATGTGTAGCAGAAGTAACGATTTGTCTCAATTTTGCAGTTCCAGATGCTTGGCCTGACAGACAAGTCATTCGAGAAAAATAAGCAACATAGTATGAAATCAAATAGTCATGATACAACAAATTTAAGACTAGTGATTAACATATTTAAGATCATCTTACTTTTTATTATTATTATTTTTCAAGGCCTTAATTTTAAATAAATGAATTTAAGACTTTTTAAGGATAAGTGGACGCCCTGATGTTACAAGGCACGTCAAGCTCCTCATGCTGAATAACATAGTTAATAATTCAGAAATCATTCACTTGTGGCATTTTTTCCTCATTTCATAATCCAAACACATGCCATGCAGTTAAACATGTCACACCCTGAGTGGATCCTGACTCAGTGAGGGAAGCAATAATCTGCCTTCATTATTAACTTACAAAGCAGGACCATTAATTAGTCCAGTTTCTCTATGTGATCATTGAATTTTAAAGAGTCACCAGCTACCTCGGTGAGATCAGAGAACAGAACTTGACTCGTGCCGCGCCTGAGAACATCCCACATGCCCGAGGTCACGGCATGCTGGGCGTCTTTTTTACGAACCTGTGAGCGCAGGTGAAGCACAGCGGGTTAGGAGGACGAAACATGTTAGCACTTTAGAGGAAGCACAAAGTGAGAGGCAGGAGGGCTGAGGAGAGTGTTATTTAGCAATTTGCTAGCAGTTAGCAATGACAACCTCTAATGTTTTATTTTCGGTTTTTACAAATCAGACCAACAAAAAAAAACAAATTAAAAAAAAACAGGAAATTAAGTTAAATCGACTGTCTGGACAGCCACCATGTTTCACTTTGCCTTCAGTTTTATGATGGTGCTCTATATTATTTCAGGGCACCAAAGTGGAGATGAATTTACATGCTTTGTCACACTTTATCAGATTGTTTTATCTGTAAAAACTGGGAAAACAGTGCATCATTTTTCCTTCCACTTCACAATGATACACAGCGTTTTGTGAACCATTCAGGTTTGTAACAGTGTAAAATAATTTAAAAACAAAACAAGCTGTGTATATGTCATCGAGGGAGTGCGGGTTGCCTCTCAGAGCACAGATGCATGTGAGGCGCATGCTGGAGCAGCGTGGGTCTGACACGAGCCTGTTCTGCAGCGATGCATGCAGCCTGTTGGCCAGGCGCCACAGCGTTAGCATGGCTAGCACATGTCCACACCGTGCAGAGCACCAGGCCTGAGCGAGGCTTTGTGCAGCCTGAGCCCCGTCAAGAGTCGTGATTGGATGCTGGGCTGAGGCGTAAACGCGGGTCACCAAAACCTTTCCATTTGGAGCGCCGCTGTGCGAAACGGGGTTACACTTAGATCTGCCGCAGTGTTTCTGCTCTCTCGTCTGCTCCACATATGCTGCTTCATGCAACAAGCCGCTATGTTTTCCTCGGTGAAGTCATCATGAGAAATCACCTGGTTATTATTATCATTACAGTTTACTCGCTGCCAAACACAACTGCTGAAAATAATTTGGCTGTTATTGTCATGTTGTAGAGTAATTGGTATCTGTCTTCTGAGTGAGTGGTGAGAAACTCAAGACTGTGATTTCCACACCAAAACAATGGTGTGTTGGATTTTTTTTTTTGTTCCCGCCTTCTGCTCAACATGTACACACAAGAAATCAGATCAGTCAGCTGCGGCTGACACCTCGCTTGATCTCCTAATTAATTATATTTATGCATCGGGTTTGGATTCGAGTCCCTTGGAGCCTGAGGCACAGAGCTGATTCAAGCTCTTCCTCTGTGCCTCACTGCTTTTTTAGCAGATTTACGGTGCAATCCCTCATCTAATTACGTTACAACTCAATCTGTTACCCCGATGTTGCCCCCCCGCCCCCCACACCAATCCCGTACCCCGTCCTGAAACAGCTGTACTTAGTATATGCTGAGGGGGAAACTCAGCCGCAGCACCGGAGGCGGGCCTGTCTCAGAACATGTTCTGAAAAAGATCTGACTGAACACTGGAGAAGTGCCCAAAATAAAGTAGCAAGAATTAAAACCAAAGCCTTCGTGCGTTGCTGATGTTTCCTCTTCTGACTTGCTGGCAGCTTCATGGTCAAACCCGTCTGAAAAGGTAACCTGAAGCCGAATGCCACGGTTACGGTGAAACATGTGGGTCCAGACAGAAACGATGTCAGTCTTCAGCAAGAGGAGGGGGGCGTTTTGAAGTGGAATCTGTTGCCCAGTGTTGTCAAAAGGTGAGAGCATAAATCATCTGTATTGTATCTCCTGCTTCACCAGATACACACACACACACACACACACACAGAGCCAATATGGCAGGTGCTATTGATGTTCAGGGTGACATATTTTAATTTCAGCAAATGCAGCTGAGGTTATCTTGTGTTAACAGGGAGAAGTGCGGGTGGTGTCAGCTCGAGTGTTTTCTGTCATTCATTCAGATTGGGAAGAATGGATCCAAAAAAAAGAGAAAAAGCGATGCAACAAGTAGAACGGTTCATTTTCCTTCACGGTAAAAGAACAATACATACACTGTTTGTCTGGGATTTGTGGTCACCGTAAAGCTGCAGGTTCTGAAATGCAAAAGAGAGAAGCAAAGTCAATGCATTTGTCAAAACAAGGATGAGTTTTTGAAGCCGCCGGACCAATTATTTTAAAGGTTTTGTTGGCTGTAGTGGCCTTTATTTGAAGGTAGTTTGACAGGAAAGAGGGTTATGAGAGAGAGGGAAGACATGCGGCAAGTGTCACCAGGCTGGGACTCGAACCTGCGACCACTGGCATTATCACTAAGGCCTCATTACACGAGTTGTGCTTTGCCCCTGCGCTACCACAGCACTCTGTCAGACCAATCTGACGGTACGTTAAACGTCAGCCGAGATTAGAAACCGTCCCGAGTTTTCCTGAATCCACCAAAACCCTTACGCTCTCAGGCTTGTCTCCCGACATGTTCCCCAATCTAAAGTGCCCTTTCTAATGATCTTTTTGATACTTATACGGGTGTAAGACTCATTCTAGGCCGTCCAGAGATGCTAACGTTTGCCCTGGAGGAGTGAGCTCCACTGCGTTGTTTGTTTAGGGCGATAAGACCTCAAAGAGTATCTCTTATCGCTCTGCTCAGCCCGTCTGTTTACATCCACCTGCATGTAGCATAAGAAGGCCTAAGGAGATGAAAGCCTCAGGCATGTTTTACCCTGTATGACCACAATCACCCCAGTGCAGCCGCCGTTCCCTCCAGGACTGCTGCAAGTTGATGAAAGAACTGTTCCGGCGTGGGATCATGATAGGATGCTACCTGTGCTACAAGTTAATTTTTCTCCAATGTTCTTGCACCTCAACAGTCAACTACTGTAACGTGGAAGCAAACCGGAACCACAGCAACTCAGTCAGAGGATGGTAGCAGGGCCGGCCCAAGTCTTTCTGGGGTCCTAAGCCTCACCCTAGTCCCCCCATACTATCCAGATGTTTTATCATTCCTAAGCTAGTCAACGTGTGCAGCATACCTGCTTTCATTAGTATCATTTGGAATTAGCTTACATTATACCAGTGTTAATATGGCTCTTGATTTGAACTTTAGAGGAGTAGCAAACTAAAATAAATAAATAAATAAAAAATCATTTTTGGTCATTGAAATACAGAACGCTATTTAAGTGACAAACACTAAGTTTACAGTGAACATGTTTGATATCTTATATTTTCCTAAAAGTAGCAGCAGGCAATAAGAGTAAGAGATTAAACCATTATTTGTGTATGAACTATAAAATCATTTTAGAAAAAATGTTTCCATGTGTTACAGCACCAAAATGGACAAAAACATACTTGTTCCTCCAGTCTTTGGACATCATCAGCAACTTCTTTTCTGTCCTTTTTCTTACGGAAAATTTCCTCCAGCTAAGAAAGGAAACAAACATCAAGGAGAAGTCGGTAAAGAGGAGTTTGTTGTCAAGGTGAGGTCTATGTGGAGCTACATTGGGGCCATAAAGTTTGCTAAAAAGAATATTAAAAAGCTGAAACTACAAACATTTAAATAAGGTTTTAATTTTGAACAATTGTTTTGAAAGTGAAAAAAGTTTGAAACAAAATATTGAAAAGTAAAAAAAAACATCAAATTTGAAAAGTTATTTTTGAACATTTTCTCTAGTTTCAGATCCTTTCTCAAAAATATTTTTTTCAATCAAATATTTTCTTATTTCAGTTTTTTTCCCCCCTTCTATTTAACAAACTTTATGGCCCCAATGTAGCTCCATAGGTTCATACCACCAAGAACTCCCGTTTGTCCACCATTTCGTTGCCATCTGCATCAAACATGTTGAAAGCGATCCGAAATCCTGCGTGGGGCTCTGCCATTGAAAAGAGAGGAACAACTTAAAGCATCAGGAACTTTGTCAGCATCATTGTGTTGGACTCGGTCTGGGTGAATACTGACTTGTTAAAATGCAGAGCAGAAACAGATACTCCGTGTAACTGATGGCACCTGGAACAAAGACAGGAGGGGGAAAATGAGGCTGAGCATGAAACAAAAGCCAGAATGTTCCCCCTTATTTTGCGCCCGGGGCGGCATCGGGTGGCATTAATCGGTTAGCTCAAGGTGTTTACAGATGTTCAAAGTGAGTAAGCCGTCCACAGAAACAAGGGCACGCCTCCAGACGTAAGTAATCTCCTGATAACATCTTAAAAGGTGCCTTTTACCTCACGCTCGGCGTTCCCCTCGCACAAACACGAGGCTTTTACAACCAAGCCGACCCGTCAGGATGACAAAAAAAAAACCCTAACATGTTCTGTTGGGCGACGCGCTGTGATACATTCTCTGGTGATCAGTCACTGATTGAGAATGGCCGATTTGGGCCTTTGTTGCACGACACGCAGGCTGGAAGAGTAAAGTGTCAGGGAGACATCTCAGCCGACTCGGGGAGGCTTCTCCCTCCTGCCTCTGAAAGCATTCCCAAGCTTTTGTTTGCGGGGGATGATAGAGAATCGAGCGCAGATAGTTCCGGGTGGCTGCCAGGGGTGTTATGGGAAAAGAGCTCGAGAACGGGGAAAGACAAGAACACCCAAGAGAAGAAACGACAATACAAACAAAATATGTCATTTGAGGGAAAACGGTGTTGCCGTCATACGCTCTTATAAAAGGTTTTCAGCTTTTAACTGGGTAAATTTTATAAAAAATGTTAAAAAAAACAAAAAAAACTCCCTTATAGTTCCTCTATTGACAACATATCTCTCTCTACCTGTCACAGGCTCTGGAGCTTAAACTTCAGAAGAAATCTCTTAAGATTCCTGCCATGTCTCCATACCACACACCTTCACTCCGCCTCTCAGCTCAAGTAGATGTTTTCAGACAATACAAAGACAGAATTCCTCAGAAACACTTCATACGGAGTGGCAGTCCCAGAGATGTAATCCAATGCTATTCCCTGGCTTCGTAATGTCCGCGGTGGCCGACGGGACATGTCTTGACACAGCAGGGTTCAAACAGCGCCCTCATTCTCTAAAGTAGCGCTTTGTGCGCAGATCAAGCCAATTTTTTCTCTCTCTCTTTTTTTGGGCCTGACAAAGCTGTAGTGTTTAACAGCAGGATTAAAAGTCCCAAATCCCGGCATCGGCACTTAGCTAAAGCAACAGGAGAGAGAGCGGAACAGTTCACCTGAGACACAGAGGATGGCGGGGGGAGGTGAAGCCCAGGTGGGAGTGCTTAAAAGGAAGTTCGCTCATTTTACTGCTGAGTTCATGTAAAGATACTGTGACAACCTGCATGGAGGGGAAACTAAAGTATTTTCTCTGTTACAAAAATGCTTTTTAAAGCCATAAAACCAGATTACTGAGGACGTTTATTGACCCAAAACAATCTAAATCCAGAGACATCATGGCTGCCAATGTCAATGAGCAGAGTTGAGTAGTCACTAAGTTACATCTACACAATTACATTAACTTTTTGGAGAAAAAATTTACTTCTATGAGTATTTTTAATGTACACTGAACTTTTTACTTTTACTTGAGTAATTTTGTTATGAAGCATTGTGACCTTTACTTGAGGAAAATTTCTGGATTTTCTTCCCGCTGAATGAAAAAAACAAACATGTTTAAACCAAAAATTCAAATTCAAATATTCTGTTTTTGTTAAAGTTTCATAAGTTATTTATTGAAAAAATTGATTTGGGGGGGGGATCCTTTGCCAACATTTTGTTTTTTTTTGTCCTAAAAATACCAAAATTGTCTCCTAACTTTATATTTTGGTCCATCTGATGATGTAATATTTAAATATTAAAAGTTTGATAATTTGATCAGTTATTCATTACAATAGTACAGCTTAGGGTATATGTTGATAGAAGAATAAAACAGAGTAAATTTTCACCAAAACTCAGAAATATCAAAGTTTTCTAGAAAAAAAACTTGGAATCTTCTGAGTGTGAAAGTTAAAAAAATTGCTAGAAAATTTGTGGAGTTTCAAAAGTTTCAAAATTGGAGTTTCAAAATTGTCCAACCTTAATTTTCAAGACTCGCCACTTGTCAGATCATCATTTGAATTTTGTTCTTGATTTTGCAGCTCTGGCTGTCCAGGGCCATCGAGTCCTGAAAGGTGAACCTCCGCAAAGGCAGTTATATTTATTATATTTAGTGGCATCAAAGTAAAAGGGGTCGAAACAAACCCAAACACCATGTTTTTCAAATCTTTATGTTGAAACTCATGTTATTTTTCTTTCATTTCACTAGGCTACACTATCACATACAACCCCTAGGTGGCGTATACTGAAAATGTGAAACAGGTCAAGCAATATTAATACCTTTCCTAGATGCTGCCGTAACGTAGCAGGTGGGTAAAATGAACAAAACTCATCATAATAGTGAAATATTCTCTTGTCTTTTCCATTTTGGAGAGAGGCCTCTTCCTCTGTGTTATCTCAACTTTAGACTCTTGGGAAACAGAAAAGTCCTTGATTACAAATTAAAAGCTCTTAGTCTAATTAACCTAAAAAGGTAAACCATGTTTAAGGACTCTTCAGTTGATTTGTTTTATTTCAGTTTTTCTACACTTCATTTTTGTGCATCTTAACATTACACCCTTGCTTCTTTCATTCAAGGTCTAGCTGAGAATATCTACAAGCAGACTGATGGAGACATAAGACAGCGTTCTGCTGTGGATCCCAGACATGCCTGACAGCAGAGACTCCTCTGATTGAGGAGTCTCTGCTGTCTCTGATGACAGCTCCAAAAAAAAAGTGCAAACAGGAATTATTTACATTGGAGGGATTTGTGTCTGCAGTAAATCAAGCGAGAAGGGTGGGGGCTATACCTCGATCTCGTAGGTTTCTGAACAAATTGGATGATCCTTTCCAAACAGGCGGAGTATCCGAAAGCACCTTGTCTAACTCCTGGGGAAATAGAAGAAAATTCCGGATTGCTGAGTAATCCCGACGTTTGTCGACGTTTGTCAGCATTACAGTAATTACAGCTGCTTTGCACAGCTAAAGAGGAGATTCAGAAGCTTTGATGAAGTCAAAACTCACCTTTTTAGTGAGGGACTTCCATCCTCTCCTACCTGAACAAAGAAAGAGTCAAAGTCAATGTTTTGCATTGCAGAGAAGGGGAAGAAAAAAAAAGTGAGGGTTATAAAGAAATCTGTGAAGCAAAAGTGAAAACAGGTGTTTGCATGGACAGAAACATATGCTGCGTATCACAACGAACACATTCCAGTGGCCTGTAAAAGCAGCAGATAAGAGAGGTGTGTCGCTATTAAAAAAATATCTGACTGGGAGGCAACTTTTAATAACATTAACAACAACCTTCTAGGGAAACATTTAAAAGACAGAATCAATTTCTATCCTTGTTTCCTAAGATGAAAAACATTATGTGAAAAGTTTTGTGACAATGTTTTCAAAAGTAGTCTTGTGATTTTCCTTTCTCTCCGCCTATTTCACCTTCATGAACACCCGCCACAACACCGCTGTAAAGTGCCATAACTAACATTTTATGACAAATGAGCAATTAGCAAGGTGACGATAATGAGGCCTTACGTGTTATAGTGCTGTTTGCTGTTCGCCTGGGAAAAGCCACGCCCAGCACATTACGGCCGGCCACACATCACAGGGCAACACTGTCTTATCGTGACATTTACGGCATCCGCGCAGAGTAATTCGCTCTCTGTGGGTCCCTGCAAGTTTGTTGCCACATAAATGAGCCATAAAAGTAGGGTTGCTGGTAAAGATGTCTATCTTTATGCAGGTGTTATGACTGAAGCACTTCAAGCCCTGACTTATTGTCCGACGACACTTCAGAGGCTCTCAGCAGCAGGAATGTTCCAGGAAGCAGCGTTTGGTAAAACTGTTATTAGAGCGTTGCATAACTAAGGAGGGTTGGGATCTGTTTTGATAAGAGGTATAATTAGGCAAACGGGAGTTGACAGTGGACACTTTACAGCGCCCTGCTGAAGTATCCACGCCTCTTGAACTTTTAGAACATATTTTAAAAAGGCAATGTTATGTAAAATTGACTTTTTTGAGCTTTACATCATGTTATGTTCTCTCATCCAAAACATTCCTGGATGGTTGCTTTGATTATTTTGTGCTTGTTTGAGAAATCCTTTAATCGTTCATGACAACCAATCAAAAGGCTTGGTGGAATAGATCAGTCCTCCCCCACAGCTCCTTCAAACTAGCCAGCAGCAATTAGCTGAGCATCAGCTGAGCTCGTTAGGAACTGCTTCTCAGCTCAATGCTGGTAAAAAGTTGTTAAAGGTTAATAAAGGAGCCAAGTTGATGACTTCCTGAAGGCAGAGTTTCAGAAAGAGCAGGAGCTTCTTAAAGAGACAGAGCCCCAATTTCATCATATACATACATATATATATATACGTATATATATATACATATACATATACATACATATATATACATACATATATATATATACA
>CAEGAF010005031.1:0-31629 GCA_903067075.1 Micropoecilia bifurca
ACACACACACACACACACACACACACACACACACACACACACACACACACACACACACACACACACACACCCCGCCAGCATCAGCAGCCTCCGCTCGATCGGCCCGGGCTGTGTGTGGTTACAGACATGAGCACCAGCGCGGCTCCAGCAGGCGCGTCAGGACGCATTTGAACACCGTGTGCGCCGATCTGATCCGCAGCAGAGCGTCTGTTTTTCTTTTCTTTTCTTTTTTTTTAAAATCCCCCTTTTGCCCCTGCAACTTCTTCCAGCCCTAAACGATGCTGCAGAAGAAGGAGGGGGGGAAAAAAGACTACAAAAACATATTTATTAATATTTTATTAGAAAGTGCGTAGGGGCAACAATAATTAAAACCAAAATGGATATATATATATTTTTTTATTTTTTTGGTTGATAAATTCTAATTAATGTGCACAAATTGCACCAAGGATGGACATGCTCTGTTAGACCTGAATTAGACCTGCTCACTGCTGCTCTCCTTCACAGTGGATTATGAATAATTGCTTTGAGTAAACTATAGTAAGGGAGGGGGGGAAATACAAATAAATAATACATTATGCTTGTGCAATAGATGGAAAAATGGATCATAGATGGGGGGAAAGAAAATCAGAAGAATTCTGAAGTGAGGGTTTTTGGTAGCTAAGCCTTATTTTACTATGAGCTATTAGATTTGAAATGATGCAAATCGTCCTGAGGGATGAGACGGCCTGCTTCTCCTGCAGCCACTGCTTGTTCTGGATCGGTTAGATCTACGTTTGGACCTGTAGGATCTGAACGTAGAAATCAACCCTGGATTATTCCTCCTTCCATCTTCTGGCTCAGGTTGGGCAATGAGGCACTTTGGAGCTGAATCTTCTAAGGTGTGTATTTTATTATGTAAAGCCATAATGACAATAAATAAATGAAGAAATAAAATCTGATTTGTTTTAGGTTTGAGCAATTTGAGCAGCCTGAGTTTCTGATTTAAAGAAAAAGAAAATGATATTTGAGTGACGATTTCCTGAAAATTGTCTTCCACCATCAGAGTGTCCTCACCACTCTTCCTACGCGTTAGCATCACGTTTGTTAAAAAATAAAAATCAAAGTCAGGTTTGGGCATCAAAGGCAGTTAAACTCTAATATATAGATGCACTTATCAGGACCTTCTTGGCTGGTCCAGATTTTTATTTATTTTATTTATTTGTTTTTTTTAAGGTCAGTTCTGCCAATTCCAGTTATCTAGATTTCTCAATCCTACAGAGTCTTTAACGCAGAAAAATGGTAGACAAATGTGCTGCAAGGGATGAATAAATGAGGCAATTACAAGAATATCCCAATTTCTACATCAAAGCATATGTTAATAACCTTCATTTGATCTTCTTTCTTTTTTTTTTCGTTACCACACTCAAGTGAGTTGTGTGAAGAAAAAAAAAGTTAAAAAGCACATGCTGTTGCTGGATGTGTTTACAGACAGAAAACGATGCCAGTGCTTCGTTTCCTATTCACTTCGAAGCAAAACGAATCGCGAGTTCAGCCTGACGCTCGCAGATCGGGGAGGAGGGGGGGGAAAAAAATTGTCCGATTCCGCCTCTCATGATGCGATCGGTGCGATCTCTGAGCTGAGCATGTCATCGCTGCTCTTGAAGCGTAACAGCTTAGCAGATGTTGCGTCAAGGCAGTCCTTTACACTGTTGATGTTGTGATGATGTGTGTGATTAATAAAATGCACATAGAGGAGGTTGGCTTGCACACACACACACACACACACACACACACACACACACACACACACACACACACAGTTTTTTTCTGGGGGTTTCACCCCATTCACACAAACATCTGCTCTCTGCATAGGGAGATGATTTAGATGTATGTAGGCAGCAGCGGTGGATGGTTGTAGCGTTACGTTTGAGTCTGTCATATCTGGAGCTCGTAGCTCTCTGCTGTTGTAAAATGTGTGCTTCCTTCCTGGATTTTTTTTTCCCCTTTTTTTTCTTTTTTTATTTTGAGGCCCTGCTGAGTTGCTGCACGCAGATTAAGTGCATGTTTTCCCGTAGCACACCTCAACAATTAGAGGGGCAGGCTTTAGAGCTGAAGCGTCATGTCAGCAATTATGTCACACGCCACATAGGAGGCGTTTCTGTCAGTAAGCCACCCGACCACCGGACCTGTCAGTCATGTCAGTCATGTGTTCAGATCTGGAGGTTTTACCTCGCTGATGTGCTAATTGCCTTCTTTCAGATGTTTCCCTTCTCCTCTTTTAATTGTTTTGAGTTTTTTTTTTTTTTTTGTCTTCCCTTTGGGTTTTTTTGGTTGTTGGTTTGGTTTTATTGGGGAAGGTGCATATGTGCATTTTAGAAATTCAAAGTGGCTTGCTCTGTGCTTCTTGGCTTGGAGTCACATCATTATTTCAGTGCAACTTCCTGCAAATTTAGCCCCGGAGTGCCGATTGTTAGGGCTACTGGCATGTTGCCCCAGCTGTCTGCAGGTCCCATTGTCCCCAGTTAAAAAAGAAAAGGGGGGAAAAAAACACCTCTTACTACAACATCTTTTCTTACCTCCTAATAATTTGTATTGTTCAGAAATGTGAGTGATATCACATGGCCTTTGGATAGTGCATAGCTGTGTGAGACAGCGGGGGAGTTCTTCTTTTTTTTTTTTTGTTATCCATCCCTGCATTATTTATGAATTTTCATTCCAGGAATGCAGTAGCCGCTGGCACTGTAATGCTTCCCCTCTCCCATGGAATCGCTCGCACACGCTTCTCTTTTCTGACCGAGATGTTCCCAGCAAAATGAAAAAATTAAAAACATACCTCTTCAACAAAATCCGGTGTCACGAGTTAGAAGGTAGAAAATTCGTCCGAGAGCGTATGCCACTTAATTCTGGAGTCAAAGCTTAAACTGGCAACCAATATGAGGCCCAGTGGGAGTTTTTAGCCCCCACCGCCCCCCTTGCCCCAATGCCACCCTGCTGGTTGTTTCCAAGCGAAAAGGCGAACGATCGGAAAGCTGAACTTCTTGCAAACACGAACGCTGAGACGTGGAACCACTGTGAACCTCTGAGGTTCACCTGCCAGCTGTGACGCTGCTCCCTCCGCACATCCTGCGGGAATGATAGGAGTTCAACTTCACGAAAAGCAAACTGCCAGCACTGTGATATTAAAAATATAACATCGTCAAATTAACCCAGTACAAAAGTGTTCCTGGAGATGTCCCAGTGGTTACCCAATATATGTGCCCCCAGAAAATCAGAGTCGTGGATGGATCTGGGCTTCAGATTTTACCGCAGTGTTTTAAAGTAGTTAGTGTGATAACAAAAAGGGAAATGAAAAGTGTTGCTCCATCAGGCTTTTTTGGCTGTAGCTTCATCCCTTTAAATAGTTGGAACTAATTAAACCCTCCAACCTTCACCTTTGTGTGGGCTTCAGGTTGGGTCTTCCAATGTTTACCTCTATAAATTTGGTTCCCACACCCTCCGGCTGACCCCGCCCTCCGGCTGACCCCGCCCTCGCCATTCAGTCCTTGCTAATAGTCCTCCTCTATTAAAAAAGTAAGCAAGTTAGAAAGCTCCAAAGAATTATGGTTTTAATGTAGGAATTAGGTCTTCAACAGATGAAGGAGGCTTTAGTTTTTTTTAAACTTTAAGTCGTGTTTTAACCTGACATTTTTGCATTTTGTGGTGAAAAAAAAATAAAATCTTGGCGCTAATTTGCTGCCAGTTTTTGCTTATTTCTAAACCTATTAGAAAAAAAACGGGAGAATTTTGGTTTACTTATTTATCTGGAGGTTTGTGTTTTATTTCTTCTTTGTAGTGATAAACGTCTGACGCCCATCCCCTGCTCTTAACCCCCTTAAGCTCTATGTTAGCATGATGTTATTATGATATTAGAACCAGATTATGAGTGGGGCCTGTCTGTCCACCACCAAAAACACACTGTTGATCAAAAAATACACATGGAAAACATGTCTTTTAAAGATATATTAACCTTCTATTTATCATTCTAAATTGGTAATTATGAGATGCGTCTAAAAAATTGTTTACAGATTTTTTTTTTCCCATCTATTCGCCAAGTGACTTATTGCGTTTTGGAAGAAATATCTTAGTACTAATGACTTTTCTGCTGCCAATTCTCGTTTATTTCACCACCTATTGGAGAAAGCGGAATACATTTATTCATTCATTTATTAATTTCAAGCCTTTTAGATTGCTTTCTTTGGTACGATACCTTCTTTATCTGTTTGCTCCTCAACCAAATGTTATTCTCTCTTTATGCTGGGAGCAACGTAGAAGGCAACATCAGCGGCGTCCCAACCAGAACCACCTTTGGCTACCGTAGCGCCAAAAACACACACACACTAAGGCAGGTTCACATGTGCAGACCCGCACTCACAGGCCCAGGGCGGTCTGCTGCAAAGCATCCTGGGTGTGTCACAGCTGGCGTCTCCTCTGGAGCGTTGGGGTACGGACAAGAGTCAGAAACTCTCTACCTTAGAGGAAAAAAGAGACAAAAAATGATGAGTGTTAGGTGAGATTTTAGATTGTGGAAATGAAATCGCATCCCACC
Organism: Micropoecilia bifurca; assembly: GCA_903067075.1. NCBI lineage: Eukaryota > Metazoa > Chordata > Actinopteri > Cyprinodontiformes > Poeciliidae > Micropoecilia > Micropoecilia bifurca. The sequence continues at coordinate 4,565 of CAEGAF010005031.1, forward strand.
TTCCAAAAAGTGATCCTCCATTCAAATTTTAGCCAGGAGGATGAAACACAGGATAACTCATTATCTGTACAAGTGTATAGTTTTTGAAAAATAAGCGAGTCTTGTGTTTCACTGGAGGTTTGTTACTGCAGTGCAGCTAGCTGAAGAGTTTAGGTGGAGGACTGTTGTTGATGTAACTGTGTGTGAGAACATCGGTTATAAATCTTTTAATAAAACAAACATTGGTAACACTTTTATTTGATTGCGCATAAGACTAATATGACACCGTCATAAACATGACATAACAGCTGTCATGAACATGAAGGAGTCTTTATGAATGTCTATGACTGTTGTCATGAAGTGTCAATCAGAAAATAATGACACTTTTAATGCAAAGTTTATTTAAAAGTTGCCTTAAAAGTCCAAACTTTGCATTATTTGGTAAATAATGACACTTTACTGCAAAGCTGGCACTTTTAATGGACTTTTAATGCAACTTTCCATTAAAAGTGTCATTATTTACCAAATGACACTTCATGACAACAGTCATAAAGAGTCATAAATAGTCCTTCATGTTCACGACAGTCTTATGCACCCCTCGTCAAATAAAGAAGACGTTTTATTTATTTTTTTAGTAATAATCCTTTTTGTTGCTATAGATCAAAAAGTAATCAGAGTCCAAAATATGTTTGATATATGTTTATATGCTTACAAATTAATGAGTTCATTAATAATCTTGAAGAAATGATAATTGAGGTAATGATTATTGAACTGTTAGCAAAGATCATTTTACTGTACAGTTGTGTTTTCTTTAATTTATAAAGATAGTTTAGACTTTGGGTTTTACTAACCTGAAACTCAAATAAATCTGACTGCAGCTGCCAACTCTGAGAAAGTAAACAAACTTTTTGGGAAACTGTCGTCTTCACTCACACTTAAAGGCAATCTCACATTCACACACGCACACACACACATTTCCAGCAGGTAAACTTTTATTAATTGTGTCGGCGGAGACGATTGGGGAGAGAAAAATAAATAAATAAATTTTTGCCTCTCCCACCAATTTTTTACAACATGCTCTGTCCTCCACTTCAAAGAGCACATCTTTTTAGTTAGTGGCGAAATAAGTAGGTTTACATCAGTTGTATTTTGTCCTGCTTTTCTTGCCAAGACGAAACCTGCAGCTCTTTTTTTTTCAGCTGTGGTACATGAGAATGATCAAAAACAAATCTGGAAAATATTCAGAAATTATATTTTTAGTTAACTTGAGGCCAACATCAGAGTTCAAAATGTTCTCTTATCCATCTTTAAGCATCTTTGTAGCGGTGTCTCTATAAACTTAACTAAGAACTTGGAGGAAAACACTGTATGAGTTGATATATAGCATAATGCAGCATGCTAATCATAAAATTAATGCTAACACTGACGTCAGATAATCGTCTTAATGACACAGTTAAAGCACTAAAAAAAACCCAGCCTGGTTTTTTTGTTTTTTGTAAAAAACAACAACAACAAATAAATAAAAGTGTTATTGGTGTCTTGACAAAACTTCCTATCATTACATCGCAATTAGAGAGGTGAGCTGCACCTCACCTAGCAACGCCAGCCGAGCCCAGTCCATCACCTAGTAGCGACCCAACTGGAGCTCTGCTCATTTCATTCTTTGAAGTTAGTTTTTCTGCTGTACAATGGCTGCTGGAAATGAGATCCGTTTTGTTGTTGGCTGCAAGAAATGTCCATGCGCATTCTCCAAATCAAGGTGAACACAGCTGATTAGCCTCATTTTACTTTTTAATGCCAGACAGTGACACAGCCACATTGCCATAGAGAATTCTAGTTTGCAAAAATTATGCAAACTTATTATCTGGAAGGTTAATATGTGGAATATTAACGGCAGGGTTTACCACCAGACTTTGAGTGGAAGAAAGTTCTGTCTCTGCTGAATCAGCAGATTAAAACTTTCTCCCATTCTTAGCTGGACACCTAGGAAGAGTGAGGATGATGTTGGATAACGGGGATGTCTTGTCGGTTTCTGAAACTAGTAAAGGCGCACGAGGGGTCAGTCCAACCCGTCCAGGTTGGCGGTCTGGACACCTTCTGGGACTGTGGTTCTGTTGACCTACCTTTAAGAAACCCCTTCTTGCATCCTTGACGGCTAGATTTTAGGGTTACATCTGTTTGCAGCCATTTTCACATGTATAAAGCCCTAAAACTGCTTATCCTAGATGAAGCTCAAATTAGGCACAACTGACCAGAATCTTTGTAAGGTTTTTTAAAAAATTTTGCAGAGAATGTAATGAACATGTTTTGCATAGTCCAGAAACACGTCCTATATTGTTCAAGGAAGCATAATAGTTCTCCTTGTTTTAGTCAGTAGGTAGCGGATAATTTGAGAGATAATTTTAGAATATAAATTGCATCATGAAAAAAGCTGCAGCTCTAAAATACAACTTTTCAGTATGAGAAATGTAACAGTTTTTTCCCTCCCAGTGGTAATATCCTACATATTAACTGAAAGTTGTAATTAGCTACAGCAGTAGATCTTAGTTCTCTGAGTGAATGCAGTGCGACAAAAAACCCAAACTGGATATAAATCAGATTTGTGTAATAAAATGAAATGAAATGTGAGTCTTATGAAGACAAATGGTGTTAATTTAAAATGTGTTTTCTGCCAGAAATGGCAGTAATAATGCTGTCCCTCACCTCCCATTTCCATGTGCATTCTGGTGGATGATGCTAATATATTTCTTTACACAACAGGGAAGTGGTGCCTGATAATGAAGCGCCTTTCCATGCAAGTAGTGTTTTGTAACGTAGGAACACCTGGCTTTACTTACCAACTAGGAGTAGACAATATGGAAATAAAAATGTATTGCAACATTTAGAAAAATTGTGAATTAATCAGTTTTTGTCTTTTTAGCTACAAATTAATAATTGCGTACAGTGATATCAATACAAAGAGAAATATATAAGCTTAATTCACTTTACAAATTAAATTAATTTGTGCATTCCTCATTCCATTTTAAAATGTAAACATTCCTGGTTGCTTTCAAAAGAGATAAAATAGTACAGTTGCAAAAGTATTCCAATCATAATATTTGGTGGTTTGCAAACACAATCAATTAAAGTTCCTATCGTTTTCATCAGAGAAAGAATAATTCTTGTAATGGCAATAATGTTTTTCTTTTTGTGGTACAGAATAAACGTTGATGTCAAAAAGGTGTTAGTGTTCTGCAAAGTGAATAACTTTAAACCCTTTCTCACTTTTGCAAAGTTGGTAAATAGTATTTGGTGTATTTTGTCACAACAAAGCGCCTGAACACAAAAAAACACTTGACTTTTTATGATCATGTCCAGTATGTCTTTATGAATAAGTTAGATTCAGGTTTCTTTATTTTTTCTTCTTCTTTTTTAAATCAGCCTATGAAATGATTTATTTAGCAACACCAAACTCACAAATGTTACACTGTAGATACCGGCACTAAACGAGTTCATCTATTTCCTGCTGACTGGTAAATAGCCTCATGTGTATCATCAGTAATATTCATAGCTCTACTTTCTCCAGACGATCATGAATTATTAACTCTCAGAAAAGATGAATTGCTTCAGAATGGTTGTTGATGCATCTCTGCTAGAAGCCGTGTGTTACACAATGGAGTGCGTTAATGTTCAAAAGTTCAAAATGTGTTTCACCACGCCGCCAGGGACGCTTAGTGTTTTAACATTTAATACCAGGGCTTGATTCAGCCATGAACTTGGGGGACTACTTCAAGCATGTGCACCATTGACCAAATTAACTTCATGTTATGAAGACATGGCTTTGTGTTTAGTCCTCATGAACTTTTTATGCCTTCAATATTCCACTGTATTTTCTGTGAAATTACAGTTGAAACCGACAGAGATTGGAAAATAATTCACACCTTTAGAAATCTTGGCAAATAAAGATGGTTGTCGTGTCACTGCATTAAACCAGAAGTCAATGCAAGAAGTTTGTTAGAGAAGATTTGAGATTAAACAGAGTTATGAAGGTCACTGTTTGCGACTCGGCAAACAGTGAAGAAACTTCACTGCCCTAAACAGTGAAGTTTAGGGCAGCGCCTGTCTCAATGCCTCGAGTTTTGAATGTACAGTACGATTGCGCATGATTCAGTGCATCAGTTAAACATTGAAAATGTATGAGACAACAGCAAATCAGTCAAAACATGGCTGTCCACCTTAACTGATGGGCCAAGCAGGGAAAGCATTAATCAGAAAAGTGGATGAGAAACCCATAGTAGCTTTGGAGGAGCTGCAACAATCAACACTTTGGATGGTAGGATCTGTCACAAGGTCAAACACTCATTGGGCTCTCAATAAATCCCTTTAGGGAAGATGTAATGATTCCTTGAATGAATTCGAGTACCTCGATTATTAAATTTCCTTAGGGAAAATGTATTTGCCTCGACGTTTTGTTAAATTATGTATTATTATTTAGCGCACAACGCATTCCGGCCGGGTGAGTAATCGTGTTGGGCAGCGCTCTCGACAAAGGAGTTTGCAGCATAACGTCCAATTTTCCGTGTTTTTAATCGTTTGTTGGGGGACAAATAAGCATCCTGAAATTGACTGGCGCAATGTTGGGAGTACGAACAACTCTTTATCTCTCTCATCTGATTACTCGATTAATCTTAAGGATAACCGTTGGAGTACTTGATTACTAAAATATTCTTTTACAAAATCCCTAAGCCACAAGAAATACATTGGGCCACATGTTGCTTAGGGGACATATTTGTATGAAGATACGTAGGTTAGAAGAGAGGAAAGTGTAACTTTTAATGTCTGGCAGAGAAATAACACTGATTTCATCATCTGCATGATGAAACGTGGTGGTGACCTCACCATGCAGTGAGGGTTGATAGAGTTAAACATGGGGCAATATTGGAATGTTGAAATCTTCCCATAAAAATCTAGAGCCTGGGAGAAATGTTGACCTCCCAGTTCTCCAAGCTACTTTGCAAAGAAATGTCAATTTCTATAAAGCTGGTTGAGACAAAAAATATTTCCAGCTGTCACTGTGGCAAATAGTATAAATGTCTACAAAGTATTAATTTGTTTCTGTATGTAAAGTAGTTTGAAAAGCACATGTCAGTTTCCTTCCAATTGAGCAAACAGGCATGTGATTTTCATTAGTCAGCTACACAAAATTGCACATAATACTTTTTGGTTGTGGCCTGACAAAAAGTACTTTATATCTTCTGCTGATTGCCAGCTAGGATGTCATGCCAAAACAACACAGAGAACAATGGGAGAACAGAAGAAGAAGAAAAAAAAAAAAAAAACACCATATCTACTTCTCTTAGAAAAATCATGACAGCACAGTGCAACCAATTTTCGAATAAAGCTGAGCTAATACAAGTCTGCTGCAGATGTAGCGATCCTGAAATCCCAAACGTTGCAGCCGATGTGCTCCCAGAGGAGCCGCTCTCAATACGCTCACATATTGTTTTTCTTTTAATGTTGTTACAGGACACAATGATTCGCCTGAGATGCAGCAAAATGAGGGATGCAAATTTTTCCAAGGGACGTGCACATTGCCGTTTTGCTTAACAAATTTCCTTTGAAAGGTTAAAAAAAAAAAAGAAGCAAAGCTTGCAGTGGAAAATAGAGTAGTGGATAAATAGAGAAACAACGCAAGGTATATGTGATGCTGAAAGGAGAAAAGTGCCTAAAATGACTCTGCTATTTCCTAACAACAAATACGTTTTACAATGGGCGCTATTGATTTCAAGCTTATATGATTTGTTTATCTGGAAAATTGCTACGGCTCTTTTCACCGATACCTGAGCGGAAAGCCTTCGGGCTACGAGAAACAACGCGCAGACATCCGGCGGCTCCGTATTACATCTTCGCCACACTTCAGAGTCGTTATCAGAGCGCGCGCGGATAGCCAACCCGCGTGTCGCCGCCCGGAAGCGCACGCGCATCGGACAGGCGCGCGAGCGTGATGCGTTCAGGCGGCTGCGTGCCTCAATGTCCTTCGGTTCGCCAAACGAACTAAACGTGCAGAGTGAGAAATAAGGTAATGTATGGGATAATTTTGTTGTTGTTGGGTTTTTTTATTAGACTATAACAAAAAAAATCCCCGTCCTTGAACGTTAAACGCTGTTTTGGCTTCCGTCAAATATGACAAGCATCTCTTTGCGACGGCGTAGATGGAAGATTAGCCCACTTAGCTCTCAGAAATCAATCCGCCATGCAGCTCAGGCGCTCCTTGTGGATCTGCAGGGCTAATGTTCTTTCCTCACTCATTTCACTGTAATCAACAACTTCATAAAGGCGGGACGCGCAGGAAGTAACTGTCTGAATCGCTAATCGCCAAATCCAATTTCTGGAATCAATGGCATTGATTAGTCAATTAATTTAGCATCCACAAAGCAGCCAAGCTCTGCTTTGGGTATTTTGGGAAGGGTTTTAGTGGTCGAATGCATTATTGAGAGAGGCTTTTTACCAAGAAGTGGCTGATGCACAGAGCTTAGGAGGCTGTCACTCATGGAGTTGAGCTTTATTTGCGGAGCTAGTTAGTGTCAGCGGTCTTCCGATCCTGCAATGTGATGGCCGACGTTTGTTTATTTTACAGGAGAGCGGGAATATCAGTTGTGTTGAACGAGGCTTTGCCTTGTCAAGAATATTGATTAAGCAGCTTTGAGTCTCGTGTTTTGTGTGATCAAATGTCCGCACATCCCTGCAGGTTGACGTTTGAGGCGTTGGATGTAAACACGGGGCCTCTTTGCAGGTTTGTGTTTCTGCCATTGCTGGTAAAAAGATTAAAAGTTATAGTGATGCTGCTGCTGCTTTGACTTAAAGTCCTTTAGATGAGATGCTTGATGCTTGATAAGTCGTCTTTCACCCATTTGGTCAGCAGTGCACTACTAGGGTTGTGTTTGTAGGTTGTCTAGGTTTGAATTTATGACTAACACTAATAATTGCTTAACCACGTTATTAATAAAACTAGGTACTTGGGTAAAAATGACTAAGTCAGGCCAACACCTGGTTTTCAGAAAACTGTGACTTATAGTTGCCTAATATGGGTTGGTTTTAAATGAATAGAACACTGTTGTTATCTGAACAGCAATATTCAATACAAGCTATTATTTTAGCATGGTCACAATATGCTTAAGTCCTCTTTTGTTTTATGCCAAAAGTATTTTTTTTTGCCAAAATCATCTTTTGGCAAAAAAATAAAAAAAATGACATAAGCCATTATTATTGGAAGGTGACAATATGAAACAAAATACAGACAACATCTCTCAAAAATATCACCTGATTTTCTTTGTTTAGACCAAATTTGATGAGGATGTGTAAATAAAAATCTTTTTCTGAGCATCCAGTTAATCAGTTGGCTCTCGAGTTGGTTGCTTTTGTAGCTTTGACAATAGTCAAACTATAAGGAAATGAGTCAGCTAATAAAGATGTTACTAAAGTGTTAAAGAAGCTTAGTTGGTGAGCTGTAGGGGAAAAAACCCAGCCCCGACAGTCTGATGCCAAAAGATTTATGATTTCTAAACTGTGTGAGAACGCCACAGCTGGACTCCGCTGTTAGCTGCTAACAGCTGTAAGGATGGCCTCTGTATTCAAACTCCTTATTGATGCTAAGCTAAACTCGTAATGCTTCTACTGATCAAACATAATCTGGGTAATTCCTCACTAAACAGAAATGATCTAAAAAGCATTTGAGGTCACTGAAACATTTATATAAGTGTCAAAACACACAAATCGAGGAACTGAATAGCATAACGTTGTGGAGTAAAGACTAGGTTTAGATTATTCAGCAGTAATTAGAATTTTTAAAGCACATTTCATGAGATTTGTGAAACCTGTATCTGTAAAAAAAAAAAAAAACACCCTAAATATCCCAGGCAGAGCGGGTGTTTTTCCAAAAATATCCCTGTAATCTAGTTTGGTCATGCTTTTGTGTACTACATTTGTTGCTACGCCTCTAACTTATAGCGTTATGTCATGGTGTTTATGTAAGAGTATAACACTGAAGGAATCTCAAAGTTGAACCATGCCGTGTGTGTGTGTGTGTGTGTGTGTGTGTGTCTGTTTTCTCCTGTTGTTGTTTACTCCTCGGCCTACTGGGGAATCAGCAGAGGGATTTAGATCACAGAGCAGCAGAGGTGGATATCATGAATAGAAAGTGGTATTCTGCTAAGACGCAGCAGGAAAAGGGCCGTACCGTGTAGTCAAGGTCTGACAGAAAGAGAGTTAAGTTTTACCTGCAGTTAAGACATATATATTTATATATACTAAAAAATGTCCTTTGAAAAGTTTAAGCCGAGCGATTCCTTCGCTCTCGGCCACACTCAGAGGCCATGAATACTGTAGGACCTTATGGATTTCTCCACGCCACTCAGGCGTGCAGTGCCGATGTGGGATTTGAGCCGTGTCCACTATAAATAGTCAAATGGTCCAGGATGGCTTCCCAGCCGGCTGACAGCTCCCTGACAGGAACTGATCTGCTCTGTGAAGGGACACACAGACTCCATTTCCTGCTTTTCAGTCATGCTCTGGCTCTGAAGGGAGCGAGGACACAATGAGGGCTGCTCATTGTGCCACCTCTCTGCGGCTCGCGCTGCAAACGCGCATTAACCTGCTGAGTGAAAGGACGAAGGCGCGCCGGGCGCCGAGGACGCGGCAGGGGCAGCGCAGGAAAGCAAACATCGGCGCAATATTGTCTCCGCTGCGAGGGCCAGTAAAGGCTGTTGATTCTCCGTGGCGTGTGGGCGTTCAAGTGTGTGTTATTTATTTAATTTTTTTTTCAGAAACTGTGAAACGCTATAAGTACCTGTAGGCGCAAGGGCAGTGCCTGTGTGTCCGTCTGCGGCTGATTGTCAGCGTTTTGTCTCTGAAGCCTCGCTGGTGTGCAGCGTTGTGCTCCAGGCCGACGTGTTTTAAAGTGTGTGTGTGTGTGTGTATGTGTGTGTGTGTGTGTGTGTGTGTGTGTGTGTGTGTGTGTGTGTGTGTGTGTGTGTGTGTGTGTGTGTGTGTGTGTGGTAACACGCAACAGTACGTGCTCTGCTGGTAAACTCCGTATTAGCAACAAGAGATTTCAGGCTTGGTCAGCTATGAAAGCACAACTACGTGACGAGAGTGCCGCCGCCGCCACCGCCCACAGATATAGCGCGCCCTCATCCACTAATTAAAACTCTCTATCACTCCATGTCTCACTTGGCAATCTCTCCATCCTTCAATTCCCCCAATTTTCTCTGTGAGATCCCTACACCTCTCATTATCTATCCATCACTCTCCTCATCCCCGGTTGGCATTCAGGCCTTCCCGTTTCTCGGCAGGCGCTGTGGGGAGCCAGTAGGTGGCGTTGTGTTCTGTTGGGTTTTGGGTGGTCTTAGGCATAACAGGGTCCTGTGGGTCCTTCAGGGTCTTTTCGTCACAGTAGTCCCTGTCACATGCCTGAGGAGTCACGGCAGTGCTAACGAGTGGAAGTGGAAGTGGAAGTTTCTTAAGCCCCGTCTCTCCCGTGCCGTACACACACACAGACACACACACACACACACACACACACACACACACACACACACACACACACACACACACACACACACACACACACACTCACTCCAGGAGAGGCGTCTTCCTCTGACAGCTCATTGTTTACTCCCGTAGGACCTGTAGCCTGGATCTGCATCTGTAGCTGGAAACTGCTGCTGCTGTTCTCATCCGATGATTAAGCCATTGCTCCAGGAGACAAAAAGACGAAAAAACAAAAACGAATCAAACCTGCGAGCTACAATGCGGATTGTCACGATTTGACTTTCGAAGTATCTGCTGTGATAAGTTTGAGCTGCGACGTGAACGCATTTCTTTAGGGGTCTCATCGTCATTCTGCCGGCTCACGCAGCGTCTTTAGAAAGAGGATTTTTTTGCCCTCATCTCTGCGCAAACAAGCTCCGAGGGGGGAAAGGAGCGTAAAAGGCCGGAGCTAACAAAGGAAGTATCTCCCATTTTGCTGGTGTCTCTCTTGGCTCTTATGAAAATAAGATGCTCCCTGCATGGTGGAAATGCATTTGTAATCCTTGAACTATACTGTATCAATAATCTGAGAAGCTAATATTGTCGGATGGCACTCCGCTCTCCCCATCCGCCTTGTTTATTTACCCATGTGAAACTCAATTTCTCTGCCTCTGTCTGGCTCCAATCCTCTCTGTGCCTCACTCTTTTCCCTCCCCTCTCTGCCTCCTCTCTCTCTCTCTCTCTCTCTCTCTCTCTCTCTCTCTCTCTCTCTCTCTCCTCTTGTTCGTCATGATTTGAGCTCAATCGCTTGAGATATTGGGGAATGGAAATCGGTTTTGACTCGTCCTTGTGGTTCTTGGCGGATGCGAGCAACGATCTCTGCTGAATTGTTTGTGTTTATGGTGGATATCTGAGGGGCCCCGCCCCTCTGGAGATGACTGAGTGCAAATCCTGTTTAAAGGCAACTGTGTATGCGAGTCTTCATCGCTTCCTCTAAGCAGATTTGCACCAAAAAAAAAAGAAAAAAAGAAAAAATAGCGCCTTGGCCCACAGTTGCACAGTTGAATAAATAAATGGATAGGAAATGGGGGGGATCAAGCGGGTGAAGGGTCCCATTAGATATTATTGCATCTGTGTAGCCATGGATTATCACTCCCATCCTGTTGTATGTTTGGCTGAATGTGTGTGTGTGTGTGTGTGGAAGAGAGAAAGAGAGAGAGGGAGGGTTTCAAACGAAACAAAATGGGTTAGTTGAAGACGAGGAAGGGGATCACGATGTAATGCGATGCATGTGTTGCGCTCAGCGTTGTCACTCTGTATTAATGTTAAACTGAGTGCTGAAGAGTTCATTACACAGTGATTAATTATTGATTAGAAATGAATTAGGAATGAAAACCCGCAATGGCATGTACGTACATTGTCAATGCACACAAGCGCTTACTGTTAATCCATTTGTAGCACAAATAAAGTCTCACTCATTTGTTTAGGTTTATAACCATGAGATGTGCTTGCATTGTATTTGGAAGCAGAGGCAGGTGGGCTCCCAAGGGGGGCGCTGTGGGAAAATTCACCAGTAAATACCAAGATATATATGAACATTAATGTGTGAAAACGAGACAAGTCAAGTATATTTAAATGGCACATTTCAGCATGTTTGCCCTTTATCTGTAGCTTTTACAAATAGTTTCTAAAGGGTGTCCCACTTCTTTTTGTAGCAACAAAAGTTCTCAGAATAGGTTTTATAGCTCTTAAAGGTTGAAAATGTCCAGGGTCAGGCTTGGAGATGAAGGGGTAGGCCAAGACATGTGTTGTTTTTTTTGGGGGGGTTGCTTAGGGTCATCCTTGTCTCTCTTTCTTTTTCTCTACCACTTGGCCGTTAAGGTAGAGGTTACAACATTTCAATGATCAACCATCTGGAAGTTCCAGATGGATTTTCTGGTCTGTTTTAATTCATTGCTATGCATTAAACCATATTCCTTGGTGGCACCATGTATATTGTCTTCGAAGATTTTTGGAAGATTTTGATCCAAAATTTCTTGTTGATTTCTCGAGTGCTTGATATGTCTGGATGTTTCATAAGGACAGTCATTGATCCTGCAGCATACGTCTGCGTGCATCAGAAAACCGTTTAGCCAAATATATTCTGGTAACAAATAAATCGGCGTTTTAATGTATTTAAAGCAGAGCTGAAATCAAATCTCAAAATATTGATATCACATAAATATCATTTAATGAAACATTTCCACTAAACATTCCAGGGATCCATTTCTGTGACCTAAAACTTGAACTGGTTGTTTTTAGCATTCTTGTGAATAGATGCTGAAGTGGCCGAGTTGATTTTGAGTTGATGAGGTGCGCTGTGCCTCAGCCAGTCCCTAAAATGCTGTTGGAGAAGTCCAGCCCAGTTGTTTGTGAAAATGGAAGAAGACTTTAGTGGAGTAACTGATATACAACCACATCAGTATGAACCTGATCAAACAGCTGGATGTCCAGAATCAAGTGAAAACTCTTCAGATTTGAAGTATCATAATCATGATGAATTTAATTTCTGTTCTGGCAATATTTGTTAATTAAGTGCTTAACGGGTTCTACTTCTTCAGTTGTAGCCAATCGACGGCATCGTTGATAGCCGATATTTGAGGTATTTCTCTTCGAAGTGGTTGCTACCCTGGATTTTTTGCACAGAAACTTGTGCATCCAAATCTGATTGAATTTCTTTTTTTTTTTTAAATCTTTTTGTCTGAAAAATGAACCTCCAGTAATAACTTCTGGCCTGTTAGAGCAATTAATTAATTCATCGAAAATGCAGGTAATACCCAAGTGGTTTTGTCAATATTTAATAAGAAAAACAAAATTGTGTAGTTGTTGTTTTCTTTTAAAATTTTACAAGCATGTTTTGTGATTTTTTTTGTTTCCTTTTCTCATCCGATGTATTCTGGAAACGATGCAGCACTATTTCCCCCTCCACTTTTGTTTACTCAGGTGAACTGGACAAGATATCAAACTAAATCAAACCAGTGGTCAACACATTTATGGTAGGGATCCCAGTGGGAGAAGCAAGTGTAGAATCTCACAAATCCTGCACTTGCATTTCCTAAAGACCTTTTGGGGGGAAAAAAGTTACAAAAAATATTCAGATTTTGGGCTGCACAATGGCACAGTTGGTAGAGCTGTTGCCTTGCAGCAAGAAGGTTCTGGGTTCAATTCCCAGCCTGGGTCTTCCTGCATTGAGTTTGCATGTTCCCCCTGTGCATGCGTGGGTTTTCTCCGGGTACTCCAGTTTCCTCCCACACTCCAAAAATCTGACTGTCAGGTTAATTGGCCTCTCTAAATTGCCCTTGGGTGTGAGTGTGTGTGTGCATGATTATTTGTAATGTGTGTCTCTGTGTTGCCCTACGACAGACTGGCGACCTGTCCAGGGTGACCCCGCCTCTCACCCAGAACATTAGCTGGCGCTAGCCACCTCCCAACCCCACTAAGGGACAAGGGTGTAAGAAAATGGATGGATCTGATTTTCACAATAAAAAAATAGATGTAATTAAATAATTAAAAACTGTTATTTTGTAAATTGTTATTTGGCAGTACATAATCCAAAAAACAGAATCAGAGCTAATTTAGGTTTTAAATCATATATAAACTATATTAAAATAGATTTAGGACTTCCTGATGGAACAGGGGTTTGCGTCGTTTTCCTGCAGTCGTCTTATCCGGCTTTCTTGCGCTATCCAAAAATATCCATGTCAGCTTAATTGACTGCTCTAAGTTGCCTTAGGTACAGCTGTGTGTGTATTGGTGTGTGTATGTGTGTCTGTTGCCCTGTGACGGATTGACATTCTTTCCAAGGTGTACCCCGCCGCTCAGCCAATGAGTATGGGAAAATAGCCACCGGCAGATCTGCGACCGTAAACTGATAAGTCGGTATCGTCAGTCTTTTACATGGTGGGTTGGATATTTTATAGGAATACATACAGTTGAATTAAATGCATCAAAAGGATTGCAAGTGAGATTGTATTGTTGTTTTTCTCCAACAGAAAATATATTTAGTAAATGAAAGTCACTGTTGAGTGTATTTTTTGAGAAATGTACATTCACAGTTAAGTAGCTGGATCCTACAGCAGTGTCCCAGTTCAAGCAGCAAAAATTTAGTTCAGACTTAACAACCTTTTCATCAATACAGTGGTGTAGAATCAATCTTGACGATATTTATATAGCAAACAATTTTTTTTTAATGATTTTGACAATCTAAACAATTGTTATCTGCTGCTGGTGATGTCTCGACACAAACAGGAAGGCTCTTGCTCATCTTCTTGCTCTTGCTCATCTTCCCCCAAGTCAACTCCCCGTACACCATGTACTCCATCGCTTAACATGCATATAAAAAAATTATGAGTGACATAATACAAGAGGGTTTAGAGCTTCCCTGTATTAAAAATTTATTCTGAAACAGTGCTAATTTTTCCAACATCCTCCAATGTTTCCAGTTCCGTTCCTGTTTGTTTTCTATTGCGAGGCGAGCCAAATCCGACCTCGTCTCCCTCTGCATGCTCCGGTCTGGGCCGGGGTGTTTTGCTCAGGTGGCGCACGCTGACTTTGTCCCAGAGAACGATGATGAGACTTGTTTGAAGTGAGCTTGGCTCTAAAAAAAAGAAAAAAAGAGAAAGAAACACAATCGCCAGATTTTGACATCAAACCCAAGAATCAAGCCCCCTAATGGGCACCCCACTGTGGGCAAGAATTAGGTGGAATAACCCCTGCTAGCAGGCTTACTTCTCTAAATGCACGGCTCTCTGAGGAGGAGATGGAGGGTGGAAAGTGTTGAGGCTAGGAAGGGCAAGCAGAGCAAATGTGAAATTGAACAAAAGAAAGGAGATGGTTTGTTTTGGTAAAGCACATGTCTTTATGCAAACAAAACGACATGCAAGCGACGTGTTCTGATTACGCTCGGTATACGAGCGCCTGTGATGATGTGGTGGGGGAGGGAGGGAGGGACTGTGTGTCCTTGTGCAGCGTTGCACGCTTTCATTCTTGCGTGTAAGAGGGTGGCAGACAAAAAAAGAAAGAGGGCCTCTGTGGAGACAGACAGCAGTCAGTGCCTGCAGCAAGCTCAGAGCTCACAGGCTAATGTATACTTGCACCACACCGTACCAGAGAGAAGGTGACACCAGTCAATCCCGTTTTGACAGGGCAGCTGAGATAATAGCTGGCTTTGATTCCTTGCAATAACTCCTGCCAATCAAAATGAAAGGCATCGTGATTGCAGGGAAACCACAAGTGTCCGTCGTAAAAGGCCGTACTGTATACGCTACAGTGTGGGGCTAACATAATTGCCCCGCTAAATTCGCTTTTGTGTTTGCAGTCTTTTGTTGTGCTTCGTGCTGTCATTAAAATCAAGGCCAAACACTGAATGGAGCAGGCAGACAAGTGTGGAACATTTACAGATTATTCATGCCATGACGAGGCCTACGGCCGGGCGGGCGGCCGGGCAGGGCTGAGATGAAGATGCAAACGATTTGGCCCATATTCCGACAGTTTGCTGTCAGGGGTCAGTGGGCGGTCTGGACGTGTGCGCAGGTGTCTTCACATGGCGGAGGAGGAGGGTGAGCGCAAGGCCAGGGGAAGGAGCCCTTCAGGTGGAATAAAAGCATTACTGCAGTGGTAGAAAGGTCAGCTGTAAACTTGTATCAGACTAGTGGTGATCACCCTGTGCTGCAGATCTCTGAGGTATTGAGCAGGCACGCTCTAATGGCTTTGATATATGGACTACAGGACTCCCTGAAGAGGTCAATACCATAGCACTTTGTCTCTATGAGCAATGACCCTCTCAAGCTCCATTTAGAAGCTTTATAACTGCAGGAAATAGGCTGGAAAGGCCTTCATCGGGGTACGGTGAAAGGGAACTAATATGAATGAAGTATTTTCTAATCACTCCTTCTATGCCCTAATCATGGTCCCAATCAATCATTAGTTACGGCATTATAAGAGTACGATGGTGGACATTATCAGAAGTAGATTTTGACGTGATTGAGAGGCGCACGAGGGAATGTGAGCGGTACAGTAAAAGAGTTGATTTATCAGCTTTCATTTTGGGAGACCAATGACACTGAAAAGACTGTTGTCAAAAAGTATTCCATCACCACTTCACGGCGATGGTGAACCGCAGTGTTTAATGAGAGTGACAGACCTGGAGCTCGGTGACGAATTCGATGATTTATCTGCGGCCTGTGAATGGTTGCCTGTAAGAGAGAGATAAAGCTTAGAGTTATTAGTGCAAGCGGTGGCCGCGACTGGCAGAACACTAAACCTCGTTTGATTTAAGCCGGTTTTCCTTTGAACACATGAAGGTAGAGAGGCTGCCGTGCCTCCCGTTTGTGCATTGATTAGGTGGTAACCTTAGGTGTGAAGTATGAAAGGAAATACATACTGCGTATAAATGCTCGCAGTAATTGGAGTTTACAGGTGCTGTTCCCATGTGTTCAATAACAGAATTACTGTTCTATTTTTTTTTCTTCCTGTCTGTACAATCCTCTGCGCTGTGTTTTCTTACCTAATCTTCCTTGATCCTAATTTCCAAACGCTGGATGTCTACGGAACCTTGTTTTTATCACTGTTGAGGTATTACTTTAGAGAGACAAGAAAATAGCCAGTAGATCATGTCTAAATTTTACAAAGAGACCATTTTGGTCTCCTTTTAGCCGATCGATGCGTTTTTGTGAACATCCTTGCGCTTTTCATAAAAGCCAGTGTTGTATTTTCTGTGTCTGTTTGCTTTCCTTTCCTTCTCATCCACCATTCTTGCCTTTCCAGAGTGTGCTCTCTGCGCCGTGGCTTTGCTGAGTGACTAAGTGGAGCCCTATGAGCCATGGAGGAGATGGACAGCAAACCCTACCAGCCACTGTCTAAGGGCCGCCATGAAATGGAGATGTCCTACACCAGCTCGTCCGACGAGAGCGAGGATGGCCGTACTCATCATCGCTCCTACACTTCGCGAGAAACTCTGCCAGACTACACGCACGAGCTTCGCCTCACCCTTGGGTCTCACCGTGACAGACAGAGCAACTACAGCCAACCCCAACCAGGTAGTCGACAAATTGTGAACAAAATCTCAGCACAGTTTTGTTACCAGTATCAAGGAACACCGGAAGGCACTGCGTGGTCGAGCCCACAGTCCAAAAATGACGCCATTTTGTTTTTGGCCTTATGTCGTGTTGTGTCACAACCCCCATGGGAAACTTTTGATTTCACGGATGGTATTTTTATGTGGAAAACAACACATATCAACTTCCATAGAGCTGCTGTTCTATCTGTGCCAAATAGGATGTATCGTCAGGTACCGCAGATGTACAGATGTTCAGTCAGACTCAGAGAGCAGATTTTGTTCAAGGAACCATGTGCTGAAATATTAATCTACCCCCTGCTCAATACAATCCGTTCTTAATTTTTTTGTGTGAAAAATGAAATGAGGTTTTCCAGCCCGTCAGTCATTATTTCTGACGACGAACTAGTGAACTCAACAGTGATTCTCCTCTGAAGTGATTGCAAACAATACGAAACACTGTGTCGTACAGTGCAGCAGGATGGAGAGCTCAGCTAGGTGTGTCTCGTGGACCTTGAAAGGTCTGTGAGGAAATGAACATCCGAAAACCACATGACCATCCTGGCTTCTCAAGACTTTAATAAAACTATGGTTATGATAAAAGGCAAAATGTTGTCACCACTAAGGAGATGCTTTTGCTGTCTTGGTGTCTGCAATCTTCATGTGAAATTATGTCAACTTGGGAAGATGAAAAAGGCCCAGTTTGTCGAACAAATAAATATTTTACTATTGATTATGCTGCATATCTTCATCAAAATACCAATTATTTTCACAGCCATAGTGTCTAGTAACATCCACTGATAAACTCTACTTTACATACTTTCACTCCAAAGGACGTTTTCTTTCAGGAATTAGAACAAACTTAGAATCCAGAGGAACTCACCTTATTACCTTAGATTAACATTATCAGAACAAGAACCCAGAGGAATCCCCTACTGGTTCATAAATTGCAGACCACTTATTCTTAAACACAGGGAACTAACATAGTTTTTTTGTTTTACTTTTTCTTCTTTTGCTCTTTCCTTAGGTTTGTTATTTTATTTGAATTTCCTTCTAATTCATGCAAAGCATTTGAATTGCCTTTTTGCTGAAAATGTGCTATATAGATAAAACTACCTACCTTCCTACCTCCACTACCCGTACCTTACGGGTGGGTTTGTTTACTTCAACTTCCTGAAAGAAAATCACTAGCACACTGTTCTGTAGTTTACAAAAAGACAAACTTGAACTAACTTATGGTCGCAAATAGCATGAATAGTTAAGGTATGGATACTTAATAACTGTTATTACGATAACATTTATTTAATGTGTTCACAAGCTTTTTGCAGCGTGCCTTTTCAGCAACAACATGCTCACCAATGGGGTCGATAAACTAACTGATTAATCAGCCATTTCATTAAAAAGATGAAATACTGCATTCGCTATGTATTGAAAACAACCACTTGATATAAAATAAAATCATATTACGATACCTATTTTTACTTTAATTAATATTACAGGCGCAACCTCCTGCTGACCCGTGGCTAATGACATACGGTGCATATTGGCTGACACACGTAGCACGCCGCACTCAGAGGTCCCTGAAAGGACCTGCGTGAATTACTTATTACAGTCCACCATGAGCCAGAAGGACAGTCGGAGGCAGCCAATTACCTCTTCTCCACGGAGGTGATATTTCTCTCCCACAGCTAAACTAGGTCAACCCCGAACCTCTCTGGCCTCACCTGGGGTGGAACACCACCCTTCATTACACGCACCCTCCCAGATGGACACGGCCTGACAAAAGGCACACACTCCGGCTGACGCGAGCGCGCCAAAAGATTTCTCCCGGCCGCTTGACGGGAGGAGAAATAGGCCAACGCGCGTTGTGATGGATGGGCTGTATGCAGGTCACGCGAGGTGTTAAGAGAGAAATCGCACTTCGTAGGGAGAAGTCTGCCTTTCTCGCGCGGCTCGCCGTGATCAATGGACGCTTTCCCGTGCTTTCCTCAACCCCCTGCCACCTCGTAGGAGCCTTCCCAACAACTGGCTAACAAGTAGCAATAAACATTCATAACAGACTCAACTCCTGAGTAGTAAGTCACCGCCGGGGTCCCGCGGTTTGAATACCACCTGCGAGGGATTTTGACACGACGCTTGCGACACAGCAGCTCTGTGGAGGCCATTTGTCATCGTGCTTCAATATCTAAAAAGGGGACCGTGGTGTCAGGAAGCACTTGCTTTCTGCGATGCCTTCCCAACCTTTCCGTTTCTATAACAAACATCATCTCCAACTATCAGTGTCATATGGTGAGGTGTAGAAGGACCCCCAAAGCAGCCCTTTTAAATGTCAATGGCAGCCGGTTCTGCGCAGCACATCTGTTCATCTTTGGGCGTTGGAGTTATATATAGTCTATCATATCCATGTAACCAACTGTTAAGGGGGGGATCGTTGCCTCCAGTGACATTTTTAATGGATTACAGTGTTCCTGACAAAGATCAGCCAAATCCTCCCTCCTCTAATTCCCCACCTCTGCTCTTCATATTTCCCTTCATCTCTTAAACCGACACATCTTGTTCTCTCCTCCTCTCTCGTTTTCCAGATGTTTATTTTTCCGAACACGGTGATTTCCCCCCTCGCTCCATCTCCGTATCACCTTTTCCTTTCCTGCATTGCACCTGTCTCTGCTGAGCCTGTTTGCAGAAGAGAAATAGTGTTGATAGATGGACTGATAAAGAGCTCAATCCACATCCTCCTGATTGTTTAACGCTGCATTCGGAGGAGCCAGCCAAAATAATGAGTTTTTTTGTTAGCTTATTAAATTAATTAGCTGTATAAATTCATCAATTCGCACTGTTTAATATTCTGTCTACAAAAGCAAGACTCTGTTGCAGTCTAAATGTTTAAATTATTCAAAAATAAGCTGCCATACAGCGGTTTAATCGTTTGGGCATGTATGGAAATTATATCACCCGGTTAAACTCTGATTATGATGGATCATTTCTTATTGTTATAGCTCCTCAGCTAATCTCAATCTTTTACTGTCTTACTGTCTTTCTCAACCCAATAGAGCACTTATTGGGATGTTGATGAATTGGGAATTAACGCATTTACTTCGAAGCATAAAACCCTGTTTGTTGTTGTTTAGGAAAACATATTGCTCTGCTCAGAAATATATGCTGCAAAAACGTTTCTTGTTCTCTGTACAACATTTAACTTCAGCCTCCACATCCTCTCGCATCGGAGACGTTTTGTCCACAAATATGAATTATTTCCAATCATTGAGAGGTCATCAGCAGTTTCTAAACGCATAATATATTATTATAGTATCTTAATACTTCCCAAATACAAATTTATCTTTATTTGAGTAATTATGCAAAGATTATGATCTATAGCTTTTGCTTCGTAGCTCAGTTCCAGTTTGTAGGAAAACTTTTACAGCATCAAAAAGGTCCAAACTGCAAAGCCACGGAGCCGAAAAGAGTAAAGTTTAAGGTTAAAACAAGACTCTTTAAGTCGCACTGTAAACTCACAACATTGATATATTTGCATTATTTACGGTCCATGATGTTGAGACATCAAACATCTTGCTTTAAGTTTAACCTCATGCCTACAAAGTTGTGAAGTGATCACTTGGGAGTTAATGTGTTGTCCCCTCTAGGTGTCTGAGAAATCCGCACCAATCAATAACGCTGCACACAAACGGTGTTTATACATTATTCCATACATTATGAACCATGAAAGACTGACTTTAACGGCAGACTGTAAAATGAGAACAGCCGTCTCTTGCAACATGAAGCAACATCCGCTTTTCTAGGTGTGAATCAAAATTTTTTTTCTACACTTCCATGGTAATGCATCCTTTTAGTGAGAAATGCTTTTCAACTCTTGCTGCTCCCCATCCACAGTAGATAAATCTGCAGGAGTTAGTTGCCTTTTATTCATGCCAAAAACCATTGGCCATTGATGTCGACCCAGGCACCATCTTTTGTAAAAAGCAAAGGTGGCGACGGTCTCTATCCAGACACCCTACTGGAGTACAGCTGAATGTCCTGGCCAGGAACAAGGCACAACAGGTGAGTCCAACAGGATTTGGGAGCAGTAATACCCAGAATGCGGATATAGTTCTTGCTTTGGAGGGACAGCATAGGTCTAAAGAGCATCACAGCCGACCTTGGATGTCCAGAGCATCTCCAGCTAAAAGCCTTGTGTATTCCAATAACCCCCTCCAGTAAAGTTTCTTTAAGAAACTTTTCTTTAACATGTAAATTGGCTGTCAACTGTGAACCATTAACATTTGAAACACACTTTTAGATTGGGGCCACTCTGTGGCAAACTTGATCTATAAGCAATAATAACTGACTTCAAGGCAACAATGGCCAGTCGCCCAGAGAGCTTGTCTTATTACAGCTCCACTTTTAAGAAGTTGAATTGTAGAAGTTTCACTTTGAATAAACCAGAATAAACAGATTGTGCTCTCAACTTTTTAATGGCTTTCTGGTCTTTAGAAACTCTGGCCCATCGTAATGTTTATGCCAAAATAAAAGTTTTTTTTCATTCAAGAAGTGAGAAGAGACAGGATTGGTGCTAAGCAAGCATTGGCCAGAGTTTGCCACCAAAAAATAAAAAAATCAGCCACCTTACTGTGAGCAAATGGTTAAGTACGTGTGAATAGCAGACAGGCTCTCGAGCGCAGACATCCCATAGGTGTTACACACTTTTCACTGTACTCCAATCTTTGCAGTGACGCATTATTGACAAAACAAATTTCTTCATCCCACTGACTCTGAACTAAAACAGCAAAATGAAAGCTTATGGAAAATTGTACCTGCATGCAAGAATCTGCAAAACACCCCGTGGGAAACGGTTCCGGTGGCCGGGTTTGCCTCTGAGCCTCTGCAGAGAGAAGGAAGTGGAGCAGCAACTGAGAGAAAACCACAAATTCATTTTGCCACTTAAGAGTTTTTTTCTTCGACTAATCATCCATCCATCCATGTGTAACTGGATCCTTTCTGCGTTGTGCTGGATTTATTGAATAATTAGGCTGGGACACGGTTTTTCCTTGAAATTGGTGGTTCCCCGGTTTATTCTGACGAGAACAACAAAACAGAAAGTCCTCTCCTGCAGGACAAACTTGACAAAAGGGCAGGGCTTCAGGGGCGCAAACAATTTAGCAGCAATACCACAGAAGAAGAAATAAAGAGAAAGGGCTCCTGATCTTAAAGTCACACGGTTATAACATGGATGGTTTTTCTAAGGAGTTTACAGTCAGGTTAAGGAACAATCCAAATAACAACAACAAGAAAAAAAAGACATGTTGTGTATTCATATCAAAATGGAAATACAACCCGGTTATATATGCACACAATAAATATGCTAAACACAATATTATGCACCATTATTTAAACTTTATTTTGCAGATCCTGTGTATTCAATGTGAACTCAGAAATCTGAAATCTTTTTCAAATGCTGACTTATAAAATTGGGGATCTTTACACTTTACAGAATCAAACTATTTCATTGGACCTCTGAGGATGTATGTCCAAAACATACTGGTGGCACAGTACTGCATTGATTAATTAACATGTTCCATTAGTGTTTGGCTGCATAAAATGAAGGAAAAACATTCATAATTTATGTTGTGTTGGTCCAACATCCCAACCATTGCAGTGGTCCAGGCCTTTAACTGGACCACAAAAATATAGACCCTAAGATTTTAGTACTAGATCCTTCAAGTCCTGCAAATTGGATTGATGTTTTTCTTTTGCATAGGTGACACAGATGCTGGACTGGGTCATGATTTTGGTTTCAGATGCTAAATTTTACACCTCAAACCTGTTAAGCTTCCTAAACCTGTTTTGAACCACTTTTTTTTTTTCCTTTTGTTTTTTGCAGAGCATAGTCCTTCTTATAAAATAATCCGCAATTATTAGTGAATATCATTTCCAAGAAAGAGTTCACATGATCTGCAGCAGTTCTTTGGTAGCTAGTTTGCATCAAAGTAAGCATACACATTATTGGCAGGACTCAAAGTTCCTGAGCAGAACATTCCCCAAAGCATCAGACCACCTGTACCGCCTTTTTGTTTATTTCCTCTTCCCCCCCATTATGCACCCTGGTACCATGTGTTCCAAAATGACATGCAGTCATCCACAAGATGAAAATGAAGACATGATTCATCAGACCAAGCTAACTTCTTCCAGCACTCTGTGTTCCAGCTCTGATGCTCTGATTGGTGGACAGCATGGACCCACTGATTAATCTGCCGTTCTTCAGCTTCCCGTTCGCAACACACTGTAGTAGTATACTGCATATTCGGAAACCTGTTTTAATAAAAGCCAGCTTTGGTTTCCTCGGTAGTTTAAGCTACAGTGGCTTGTCTATTGGAAGAAAACCACACGGGCTAAGCTTTCACTCCCAAGGTACATTGATGGGCCAGATTGTGAGCCAGTCATTGCAATCTGGCCATTGTCAGCCACTTTCGTTTAGCCACTTTTTCCTGTTTCTAACTCATTAGCTTTAAAGTTGTTAGTTAGATGTAATCAATCTACTAACAGGTTCCATAAGAATAACATTATCAGGGTTATTCACTTTATCTGTTTAGGTGTGTAATATGGTGTGTATTATTATCAGCTTGTATTGCAGGTAGCCTGTTAAACTGGGAGCAGCATTTAGCAAATCCCTTTGCTTTTCAGTCTTGAAACTGGAACATGGCTAAATTGGGTTAGACAGCGTTCCCAGATCAGAGCTCAGAACTCCACAGTAAATTGAATGCAACATTAATGCATTGGTAAAAAATAAAACGCACCAGCATTTCATTATATATTAATTATAGGAGATAATACTGGGTATGTTAGGCTGCAAACATCGATTCATTTTCATCTGTTTCAACTCTTTTTTTGAACTTGTTCGGGTCAAGTGGAAATTTTCCGAGATCTTCAGACGTCACACTGTGGCAATTTTACAAAATGGACTGTTCCATTTACAAGTTTTTTATTTCTGGATTCTGGGCAAATGTAAAGTTAAAGAGTCTGTTCAGAGAGCTAATCAAACTTAGTCTTTAATTAAGAATAGATTAACATACCAACATGGAAAATTGCTATGTGTAAAACTCGAGATCCTTTTTCAGAGCACTGCACTTATCTTTTTCACATTACAGCCTCGCTATTACAGGGCACAATATCAGCCAAATTGTTTTGGCAGTTACTTAAAACAAATACAACACTCAGCAAAAGAAGTGTAATGTATAAATAGCTTTTTTTTCCCTTTTTTTTGCTGAAGTGCCAGTAGCAGCTTGCTGTAATAGCATGAAATGGGCCGTTATTTAAAAGACTGATACCCCCCTCTAATCACCCTCTGAAAATCCTGTTACATTATAAATATGCTTCGCACCAAAACGGCGAGAAGACTTTTTTTAGTTTGGAGTCCATCCGTGTTTGTTGCTACTGGGAAATAGCCAATTTGCTCCTGAAGTGCCCTCTTGCAGCCAATTTGGGCTAAACAGAGGTGTAGCGGTGACCAATCTTAGACGATTTAATACCAGCAGAACAGTATGGGAGCTACAGTTGGTCTTGACCCCATCAAACACGCGCGGCAGGAAGCACCGCCGGTCAGTGGAGTGGTCAGTGGGACTGCAGACCCTTATTGAAACGCCATGGTTCATCTTCCGAGGCCCTGACCCGACTCACGCATTAGCCGCGGGAAACCTTTCTCCTTTCCGGAGATCTCACCGGAGCCTGTTGGCTTTCATCTGTATAGATTTCAATTTATCCATCGCCTTCTTCAAAATCACATCAGTTCCATCACTTCCCACTTATGCATTCTAAATAGAAAACTCAGAGAGTAAGGAAGAAAATTTACTCAACTGCTTCTACGGGAAAAAAAAAAAAAGAAGTCAGCGCTCAATTGAATTGAATCGAATTGAAGTGTAACCAGAGGACTAACACAGTATATCTGATGTTCTCAGATAACAGGTTGATGCCTGAGATTGGAGGGCGTTCTAATACCTGAAAGTGTATGAGGCTCAATTTTTCCCTCAGTCTGAGTCAATATTAATAAGGTTTGATCTTTATCTGATCTCTTCACCCCACCAAGGAGAATATAGATGAGATCAGTGCTCTGTTTGAGCAGCGGTTCGATACATCTCAAGCTCAATAACACACATCAGGCAGCCAGAACAGGATATGGCTCCATTGAAAATGCTTAAGAAAGATTGTGGGTGGCATTTTGATTGAGATTTCAACTCCAAAAGAAAAGAAAAGAAAAAGGGGAAAAAAATCAACTTTTAATAAATGCCTACTCAAATAGGATTATGTCTCTCCACATGACTTTGGAGTAACGGACACCGTGATCGGCTTACTCTGGCAGCCAAGTCAAATAGAAACGCACGCCGTTCTAGAGCCTACAGAGCTTGATCTCAATCTGCATGTCCCCTCTGTCTCTTCTAGATTTAGACTTCTGCAAAGCTGGGCAGATAAGGAGCCCCGACTACCACATCCATCAGCAGCAACCGCAGCAGCAGCTGCGGCAGCATCAGGAAGAGGAGGAGGAAGCACTGTGCACCGGACCGGCGGCTCACGTCCACAGCCGCGGCTACTCGCTCGGCGTCGGGTCCGACGTGGACACGGAGCCGGAGGTGGACCCGTCTCCCGCTCACGGCCTGCAGCACATGTGGATGCGCGGCCTCAAGTCCGAGCAGAGCTCCTGCCTGACCAGCCGCGCCAACTCTGCCCTGTCCCTCACCGACACGGAGCACGACAGGAAGTCTGAGCCCGACAACGGTGAGTGCAGAGCGCGTTAGAAACACCGGTGCTGATGGGGGATTAACAGGATGTGTAGGAATACCGAGGGTTTCAAAGGTTTGGGTGTAAAACTGATGAAAAGTACAGTTGAGAAGTCGATGGAAAAACCGATGCGTGCGATCCTGGAATGTTAAATCATTTTGTTTTTGGTCACATTATGTTTATGGTGTTTTAAGCTACAGCTACGACACAGTTGTAAATTGTTTTTTACCAGTTGTAAGTTGAACCAGTAGAAAACAAGATCACATAAGATGAGATATTGCAAAAATGAAAAACCTCTCTTCAAAGTAAATTTTATCTTAAAAAAGTCACTTTCTAATATTGCTCAGTAAATACATTGCTAAATTAAGTGTAAGATATTAAGTTATGGCGAAGAAGGCGAGTGCTTTGTTACTGTGTCTACAGATTAGACTCACATTTACTTCACAGGAGTTCTTGATGTATCTTGTTGTGTTGACACAGTCTGCTATTAAAGGCATTGGGAGGAAAAAAAACACTGTTTTGCAGTGTGTCTTGGAAGCACTATGTGATTTCTAATCACAGTGAAAAGACCTGGTTTGGCAAACTGCTAGCTGCTAGAAACTGAAGAAAGACCTGCTATAATTCAATGGAGACCTCATTTTAAAAAATAGTTTCAAACCCATACAAATTTAGCGTCAAAACATTTCTGCAACTTAAACTCACTATTCCTGGCTTTCTTAAATTATCGGCTGATTTTGAAACCCGAGAGATGATAAACAGTTTGGGAGATCTCTCAAAACGTCTCCAGACGAAGAGCTGAGAGTAAACAAAACATGGCCGACTAAGAGGAAGCAACGGCGTTAGCTGGTGGACGATATTTAAGAGAAAAAAAACAACACAAAAAAAGCTTCCCACGTCTACTATTTACTGCGCCGTGGCTGTTGCTTTGTCTTTTATTTTAGATTCGCTCTGTGGTTCCGTCACCTCGCTTTCTAATTGGCTGGACACGGCGTTCAACAGACTGTGTGCTCGGTTGTCCTCATGGGACGCCACACACGCTGCGGCGTTGGACCAGGTCAAGCCGGCATGCTGAATATTCCCGATTTTAGACCGGTTGGGGTCCTGACATCTTTCCGCACGGACCGGATCACTTTTAACACACGGCTGGAATATCTCTCGAGTTTATCTTAAGGGCCACCCCAGTAACTGAGGCATCCTTAAGATTGTGGGGAAGGTACAGTGGGACAAAAATGGGTATAAAAGTTTTGTTGTGGGAATCAGGGAATAAATTCCAGATCCAATAAGTTGTTTACCGGTTCCGATGTCATGTTCAGTAGCTCTTCCCCTTTGGAGTGCAGCTGAATCAGATGCCACAAGGTCCCTCAACGGTGAAGCGGCACAATATTTCTCATATTTCACATAGAGGTGCGCCGATCGATCGGTCACCAATCATAATCGGCCGATTTTCGTGAAATCGGTGATTATCGGGATCCCCGATCATTGGCTCTGTTACCGATACCGATCATCCGCATCTCATTTCTCAGCCTGTCTGTCCAGCTGTTCTCGTCTTTCCTTCACGGCGATGTGTAACTATAACGCACTGAGTGAATGAGGACGTTTGCGTGTTAGAAGCAGGTCAAAATGCATCAACACAACGAAGCTAATATGACATAAAAACAATGACGGAGTTTTGCTACAACGGGGCTCACGGCAGTAAAAAGACACGGAGGATCAGACAGCAGGT